>QEAP01000314.1:0-23874 GCA_006535975.1 Chytriomyces confervae | reverse complement strand
CCCCGATGGGGAGGATAGCTTTCTTTTTCTTCTTCACTTTCGAAATATATTTGCTTCAAAAAAACCAACGTCAGTTTTGTTCCAAGCATGAAAACTGGTTCAGCTCCTGTTTAGCGATATACTGAAGCAACGAGAAGATAATCATGTTGACCCCCGATGTGTAAAAAGATGGACGCCAAACAAACTCCCAACGCGTTTCGCATCAATTCTGTGGAGGCAAAAAATGTGAAAACAGAAAAAAACATTATTGAAAGAGCATGAGGACGCGATTTTATTTAAAAACATTGTCCCAAGTTGAAAATGGTTTGTTTCCCCTTTTTTCAAAGATACGAGGTTTTTTTTGTTTTTTTTGGAAGGAGTTGTTTTTAGAAAGAAAGAAAAAGAAGCGTCTTTTTGTTTAGAACAAGGTCTTGATTGTGTCCATGACGACTTCAGGTACAGGTACTTTTAAATCTGTTGAAAGAAGACCTGATCGCGCGTAGGGTCCAATGAAGAGAGGGTTCATGATGAACAGGAGAATCATGGTTGCTGGGGGGGATGGATAATATATATGTCGTGTGAGATGCAAACAAAAAACAAAAAACAAACGAAAAGCAAAAAGAAAAAACTCAACTGCTCCACCCAATCAAAGTCCCTACAAATCCAGTTCCCCAAGTCTTACCAAACCCAGTCATGCGTTGTAAATGAATCTGGATAAAACACAGCATCCCTTGAAGCATGAAAAAGCACGTGTTTTCGCCAATCGATTGAGTGGGCATGAGAAGCAGGACCATGTATTCATGCATCATGGCGGACATGAAGAAGGAGGCCATGGACGCAATTGCAAAGTGAACGGCGGGTGCTTGTTTCTTGTCGATTGTTGAGTCGTTGCGGGAAACGGAAGGATTGATTCTCGCGAGGATTTGAAGCGTGGGCTGGAAAGACAGACGATGCAGGGTCTCCTTGATTGCGTAATTCCATCGGTTGGACCACTGCGAAAAGCACGGGTGGAGATCAGAATTGAAGTGTTGCACAAAGAAAAAAAAATGAGGGGTTGCTGTTTACAAAGTCGCGCAAAGAAGTGGCCAAGTACGGATGATGGAACATAAAGACCAGAGGGGTCTGCATAATGATCGCTCCAATCAGTGACGAGATCATGTATCCAAGTTCGAGATTGCAGTAAATGAAGGCTGAAAACACGACATGGTCCCAGGCAACCTTGCCCTCAAAGGGGGAAATGAATCCGAATCGATGCTCGAAACCGTACTTTTCAATGTACGCTCTTGAAAAGAGATACACGACAGAAGTAAGCGCCAATCGCGTCAACAGCTGCACGTAGAACCAAGGAGTTCGATCTTCCGGCTTTGCGATGCATGGCTTAAACTTTTCTGGAAGCGGCGGCAGTTTCTTTTCTTCACGTTCTTTGCGCTCCTTTTCCAACTTTGCTTTTTGAATCGTTCGCAGCGGTTGATTGTCGGAGGTTGCCAGAAATTCGAGGTATTCGAACAAGGTCCACTTGCTGTTGATTGCTCTGCGAAAATAGAACCAGCCAGGTTAATGGGCGGGAAGAATCACCCCGGGTAAACTAGCCACTCTTCACCTATTGAACGTGGATATCTCCAGCACGCGCAGAACCACAAAAACCATGACGGTGCATGCACAGAGGGTGTTGACCCACGACAAGTCGCATTGGACCAGCAGAGGCAGGAAGAATGCAATTAGCACATTGATGGTGGCAACAGCCTCGTTGGACACGTTCGCAGAGCGGAGAAGCGCAAAGTGCGTTAACGACGTGGTGCCGAACACGACTGGCTGGATGGATGGACAGGGGATGAGTTACAGCCGGGGGGGCATTGGGGGTGGCATGCATGGCGGGATGAACTGACCAGGTAGACCCAGACAGGGACAAAGACGGAGCCGGGAATCGTGCGCATGAGGTCGGTTGGTTGGTTGAGTGTGTTGTGTTTGGTTGTTGGATTCTTTTCTGGGATTGACAAATTCTGACGGAACTGCGTCACATGGGCTGTCTCTTATAATTTGAATGTTTATTAATGCATCTCTTTCTTTGTAAAAGCGGGGGAACGAACGGGTTTGGACGCGGGCAATGCGTCGGCGTTCACGCGTGTTGTTTGCGTTGTTTTGACGCGAGCAGCGTGCGTGCGTTGCGTGGTCTGTCTGTCTCTTTGGTCTGTTTGCCTTCTTCCGACCGACTCGTTCGCTGCCCCCAACAACTCTGCGTCGGAACATGCCGGCATCCGTCTCCGACCACCGCCGAGCCATGATCAGGTGAGTGGGGCAGTTTGGGATCTGTGTCTGAGGACTGCTGTGTCGCGTTTCACGAGTCTGCAATGAACTAGAGTGGAAATTGGATCTGTTATTCATCAAAATGCCCAGTTTGGATTGCCGCTGGCGCTGCTTCTGCCCTTCTCTGCTTCCTTGCTCGTCCCGCTGCTGATCAGACCTCAGCAGCTGCTCTTCAACTGTCTCATGACGACTGGTGCCCATCCATCCACTGCTGAACTGGCGTCGATGCAATCAAACGAACGCAAGCGGTATCAGACAAACAGCTTGATAACAGGATCATGTTGCGGATAAATAGGGGCGTGTTTATTCTCTTCAATGACTTCAATTTGCAAAGTTTGAAATCTGCCAGCAATTGAGAACCTGCAGTTGAGAATGCGATTAGAGAAGGAGCGGAAGGAAGGGACGCTTGCGGAGAGAATTGAAATAAGGAGCCACACAATTCTATCGCCGTCACGGAGTCAAACGGTGATAGACTCAAAGGGCCCGAAACAGTTTCTATGGGAGAGCCACGGGTCTTTGCAAGGGACAGAATGCCAAAGCAACAAAAGTACTTCAGAAAACTGTGCGCAAGGAGGAACAAGCCGACGATTTCATGCGTCGCAGCCGTTACGCTCCGCTCTCCGATTCAGAAAAATAAAAATTGACGGGGGACAAGGGAGGGGGGGAACTATAACTGCGCACGCACCAAGACTTTCCATCCAAGAGGTTGACAGTGGCTGATGCTCCGTGAAAGCCAGTTTTGGTTGTTTTTTCTCTTGCACCAAGCAGTAAGTCAAGCCAATACATACACGTGGCAGCCCGCGAGATTCCTGATTCTTTTTCTCGCTTGTTCCTGCCTCGCTGCATCGTGCGGATTGCCCAGGGTTGCATCATGGCCATGCCGTCATTGCCGTGCGTGTGGCTGTGTTCGTTTGCTGACTGCGTTCTTTCGCCGATGTCATTTTTTGGCAGTGAGAAAAAAAGAGAAGCGGAAGCGATATTCACCGTCCCTTTTATATCGCAACAAAGTCAGGCACCACAGCAATGCACGCGTCACCTCACAGGCATATTTTACTTTTTACTTTAAATCTCGCTCTGGCACTGGTAACCCGATAAAAAAAACAAGAAACAAAAGAAAGATAAGACTCGCTTTGCCGTCTTCCCGCCCATTGCCGTTCTCATACAATACATTCTTCTTCAATTGGCAAGCTCGCCAACTCCATTCAGAACCAAGAAAGGACGGTACGCGTCGTCAAACAAGTTGCTCAAGTCGGTCACACCAGACATGACAAGGACAGGGTCGATTTGGGCGTTGGTTCCAGCAAGGATGTCCTGTACAGCGCGGTTTTTTCAAGTTCCCCACAGTCAGTAACCTCAAAAAAACTAGAATGATTCAAGTAAAGAAAGAAAAGAAAACTGCAACTCACGGTGTCCATACGATCTCCGATAATGCAGGTATCCTCCTTGGGCAGGCCCAAATACGTGGTCGCATACGACATCATCAAACTACTCGGCTTCCCACACGTGAACGCCTTCTTACCACTGGCCACCTCCAAAAGTGCCAGAAACGCGCCAGTTCCCAGCACCTTTTCACCGTTTTCTTTGACTCCGTTTGAATCTGGGTTGGTTCCAATCAATTTTGCGCCGTCTTTGGTGATCAAGCTCAGGGCCTTTTGCAGGCCTTCAAAGTTGTGCGATGTGCCTTCCGTTCCAATGACAACGTAGTCTGGCTTCACTTCGGACATTGTGAAGCCGTGTTCGTAGAGCGCGTACGTGAGTCCCGGACCGCCCAAGGAAAAGACTTTGCCGCCAGCAGGTTTTTGGCTTTGAAGAAATTTAGCGGTTGCGATGGCTGTGTTATATTTTTTTTTGAGGTAACTTTGTGTCAGACAATTATAGGGCAATCCATGCAGTTTTTGCATTACCAGATGTGTAGAAATTGGTGGGCGGGATATCGAGACCCATGCGGTGGAGTTTCTCTGACAGCTCTTTGGGAGTTGGCGTGGAGTTGTTTGTCTGAGGGAGGGAGGGTCGCGTTAGACATCAGCAAACAACGATCAACGCAAACAACATGTTTACCAGAAACAGGAACTGCTTGTTTTCCGCAATCAGCCAGTCCACAAACTCCTTTGCACCAGGAAGCAGCTGACTGCCTGTCAAGTGTGGAGTGAAGTGTCAGTATCAACACGCTCGAAACGACGTCCCCTTCTCAAACATACCGTGATAAATAACGCCGTCCATGTCAATGATGAATCCTTTCTGCTCACGGCGTCACCGCACACACACAAAGAGTTGAGTTGGTGTAAAGTTGAGTTGGCATGCGGCGTGCGGACAGGTTATCGACAGTGACACAAGATATATTTACCTTTGCCTTGATGGCGGCGAGACGGTCAGCGTATGCCTGGTCGGTGACCTCGGTCATTTCGGACAGTTCAGCGGCAGAGAAGCGGGCACTGATCATTTGCTTTTTGGGATTGGGTTGGTTGGTTTTTTTGTTTTTGCGTGGTTGTGTGCAAGTTCAGAAGTGCTGGACGGACGGGGTTTTATAACGAAGCAGGAGCTCAAAGTTTTGGAGATAAGCCGCTTTTGCTTTTAAGGGGTTCGTTCGGTTTCTCTGGGCGCGTTTTTTATTTATTGGTTTGGAGACAATAAAAAGGCGCTCTTATCAGCGGAAGTGTTATTTTGGTGGGCGTTATCAGACACGTTTCTGTCTCGGCTTTTGATTGGTTGGATTTGGAGTTGCACTGAGCTGAGACTAAGGCTGGGAACAGCAGAGACAGCGCCTGTCGAGAAGGGCGAAGGAAGCTTGCGAGGGTCAGATCATCTGTTCGGTTAAGCGGCGAGAGAGAGGAGGAGACTGCCGACGAATCCAACTCAGTCATCTTCGCATCCTGTTGACTAGTTTAATGGAGGACGTTGCCGATTGCTGCTACAGTTTACAAAGTCTATTTCCGTTGACAAAAAGTGTCAAGTTGAGATTTTCCAACAAGGATTCAGCACCCACCAGATTCTGGTGTTGGGAACATCAAAGCAAAGGGAAGCGGGGCCCCCCATCTCACAACCACGGAAAAACACAAAAAAGGGCAAACACGCGCGTTCTCCCCCGTTGGGAAAAAGATCCTTTTTTCTCCGATCTGTAAACGCGATTCGAAAAACAAATGGGCAAGTCGTCCAAGTTCCCATCCATCTCGCACAAGCACTCAGCTTCAAGCAGTGGAAGCAGTAACAGCAACGGCAGCAGCGGAATCATCAGCGCTTCTGGGAAATCAGCGTCGGCAGATGGGAATGGGGTGGGTGGAGGTAAGAACGGTGGATCCGTTCGAAAGACGGGTGGAACTGGCGAGATGAGCGAGTTTATTGACTGGGAGTCTGAGCTCGGTGTTTCAAGCGAAAGCATTGACGATGATATCAAAGGGACGGATGAAGTGAAGGTGCTTAGTCGACTTCACAAGGTGCGTTTTGTCAGATGGACGAATCCCCACACCTGTCAGTCTCCTTGACACAAAAAAATTACATAAATACATGTAACCGACAGACGGACGAAGAAATTCAGCAGCTGTCGATCGACGCGGATTTGGATGAAATTTCGCGTGCATTACTGATCTTGCGGTGAGTTGGGGAATTGTTCCCATTCTGCCTATGTAGGGCTCACAATCAAGCTTTTCAGCAACGGCCAAAACATACAACTACCCGCGATTTTATCGTCTCTACCGCGACTTTTGACTGAGCGGAGAAAGGAGACTTTATCGCAAATCATACCCCTCCTTCTCGTGAGTGCCACAGTCATGAAAAAACGACTTACAATTAAACAATATCTTTGCTCAGGATTCTTTGCATTCCCATCCGGGGGAATTTCAAATGATGGCAGCCGGAACAATGTACGACGTTATTGATAAGGGTCTGATTCCTGAAGCAGTGGTGGATGAAGTTTATGCTTGCGCAACCAAACTTCTTGGCAACAAGGATGAGAGTGAGCACACGCACACATCTCTACTGTTATGCTCACAGTTTCCTCACGCAATCTTTCACTGGTTTTTTTTTTAAAGACATTTCGGCTGTGTGGGGCGACGTACTGATCATATCCATCAAATCCATGTCTCAAAAGGCGATTTATGACTCTGTAAGTACCATCAGTTTATGATGATCGCTTTTCTTGAGAGCGGGGGCCAATTCAAAAAACTGCATCCAGATACTCCCCGGTTGTTTGGCGTACAGCGGACTATCGCAGCCAGTTCCGCTCCGGATTTGGTCGTGCCGCATGCTGGGCGCAGTCGTGTCCAGGCTGAAAAGCTCCGAGTACAACACCGCTTTTTTATATTGTCGCGCCTTGTTCAGAGGCCTAACCTATTTCCGTTTTTGTTTTTTTCAGGATTGAAACGCTGTTCCAACGAGCAATCACACTATGCCAAGACACAGATTACGAAGTTCGCGCATGCATGTGCCACCAACTGAATGAATTCGCGAAACATGTCAAGTAAGTGCCTCCGAAAATCGATTAGGGCGTTTATAATTTCGAAATAATTCAAAGAGTCGTAATCCACGACCAATCAGGTTGGACTCTGTTCGCCGATCCCTGTTTCATGAATACGTTGAGCTCATTATTGATGAGGAAGATTATGTGCGCGAAGCTGCTCTCGCAAATCTTGTCAAATCTGCCGAATTTGTGGATGACAGTTGAGTCTCTCGCTTTTCAATTCGCTCATTGCGGGACCTCATCATCGTTAATGAATTCCCTTCCCCCCCCCCCCCCCCCCCCCCCCCCACGTTTTCCAACAATCATTTTTTAGCTGCAAAGTCAAACATCATTGTACCGATTTGGAAAAAGCTATGCTCGGAAAAACCTGCACGACTGATGGAACTGATGGCGCGCGATTTCGGATTGTTTTTCTACCACTGCAAAAGCGTTCTACCGGAGGATGCTGTAAAGTTTTTTATGGAATTTTACCAGTCCACTGCGTTATCGACTGAGGAAGATTTGAGGATATGGAGCGCGTATAATTTTCCGGTGAGGGACAACATTTTTGAAAAACTGGCTTTGCCGTTTTGTACCTCGGAAGACGCATTGTGTTGGAAGTTGATGTATTCATCTTTTTTTTTTTTTTTTTTTTTTTCCGGGGAAAATTTAAAAAAGGGGGACCAAAATTTTTGGGTTTTTTGTGGTTTGTTAAAAAATATTTTTTTTTTTTTTNNTTTTTGTTTTTTTTTTTTTTTTTTTTTTTTTTTTTTGCCAGGGAATACTGAAAACAGTGGGACCAGAAATGTACGAGCAGCTGCGGCTAGATCAGATACTACTTCATCTATCTGTCGACTCAAGCATTGATGTAAAACGGCGCATTACATGCGGGTTTCATGAGGTACTTGCTACCCTGCTGTTGTTGCTTTTTTTCTTCTCTTTTTAATATTCGCGGAAGCACAACTGACATCAATACCCCAGATTGTCGATATTCTAGATCGCCAGTCACAAAACCTTGTGCGGCCCATTTTTCTGAGACTTCTTTCAAACCCTGAAGTCGATGTATATGAACCGTTGTTTAAGAATTTGAATGTGATTTTGAAGGGATTCGCTCTGGATGAAACTGGGAGGAGGGTAAAAAAGAATAGTGTAGTTGGGGAAAGGAGACAACATCTCGTTAATCAAAATCTTTTTCGTTTGTTTTTTTTGCAGACTGCGCAGTTTGATGAGCTCCTTTTTTCAATTCTTCGAAAGGAGCGCGAATACGCGTCCAACGCGTCTTATAAGCTGGTGTGGCGGATACACCATGATTTACTGAACCAGTTCAAGCATTTCATCGACTACTTTGACTCGGAATACATTCACGACCAGTGTGTCCCGTTGCTATTCAAGCTTTTATCTGACGTGAGTGTCAGCTTTTTTTTCATTCTTTTGAAGATGCTCTAACCTCCCTTTTTTTTTTTTTTTATGGTTGAGATGCAGAACATCACCATTCCAATCAAAAAAACCATTATTGAAACATTGTGCATATATCTACGTAAAATGAGGCGTCTTGAAAACCGTATAAAAATGATTCGAAGCATTGCAGGTAACGTTTGTCCGTGTCTTGAATGGCTACATATCGAAATCTGTGAATTTATCTCATTTCATTTGTAATCTCCAGATTTACGAGAGTCCCCCAGCTTTCACACGCGTTTAATTTTCATCTGGACTCTTCAAGAGCTCTACAACCATTTTTCCCATCGATTTATTCGAGAAACGTTTTTCGACGAATTTCTCGACATGGCGCGCGACCCTGTCCCCAACATTCGCATCTCGTTTGTGGCATTGAGCCCGCAATTTCGAAAATCACTTCTCCGCGGCTTCCACAACACTCAGCAACAGCAGCAGCAAAACCAGTTCACATCCATCTCTGGAAATAGCACAGTTGGCTTCCCAAACCCGAACCTCAAATCTAGTTCGAACCATTTCCAACAGCATCAGGCTGCTGTGATTGCAAACATGACGCGGCTTAATGAGTGTTTGATGGCGCTGTCGGGGGATGCCGATCGAGATGTGTCTGGCTTGGCTCAAGATGAGTTGGAGCGGTGTGGACTTGGAACTCGAAGGACCGTTAAATCTTTAGCAGCGGCAGCGGCAACAGTTTCCACTGCCAACGTGGGTGGTTTCGAGCCACTTGATTTGCGCAGTGGATATGGCGTTTCGAATGAAGACGCGGATGAAGACAAGGACCGAGAAGAGTTTGAGGAAAGACTGTTGGCGCAAGAAATTGAAGATGATTCTGCCTCGGTTCGACGGAAAGACGATGACTTTGTGTCGGGCGGTCGGTCTGCGGCTGGGAAAAGGCTTTCTATGGTTTCAAGACACGGGACGGTGAAAACGGGCGGGGCCAGTATTCAATCTATGACAAGTGCGGGCCATAGGAAGATGGGTGGTGGCAGCACGAAAACGGGATCAGCGGTCGCTGCGAAGCAATCTTCTGCAGCAGCGCCGCTCAACAATTATGGGCTTGGGGCACAAAGGGTTCTCGGGCAGCCAAATAGAGTTACAGCGGGAGCGAATCACGGCTCTTTGGGACAGCTTTCCAATATTGGATCCTCGCCGCCAGAAACGGTGAAAAGGGGAAAGTCTGCCGGCCCAATTGAGAAGCAACGTCCACCAGCAGGTGGGAATAACGCCAAAACGCAGGGAACTTCAGCAACCGGCAACAAAGGGGAATCAGAAGGCTATTCTACCGCTCCTTCTGAATTGGGTCCTTCTGGGAAGAAAAAGTCTCTGAGCTCGCTGGTTGCGTCTGCGGCTAAAAATGGACCTCTGAAGACGATCTCCACGATTGCATCTGGCTATCAAGGCGGGCAACGGCGGGATGTTCAAAACGTGGCGCTGATTCCCCGAAATACACAACTTTCTCCATCATCGAGCCGCAATCAGATTGAACCCACGAATTCGGCATCTTCAAATCGATCTACACTCAATTATACTGGGGGCGGATCTGGGGTCGCAAAGCCGTTTGGTGGATCTGGGGGCATGCAGCCACAGCGAGGTGGAACTGTGAAGCAGCTTCCGCCGTTATCGCCATCAGCCGTCGACGCATACTCAAAGAAGCATTAGAGACGCGGCCGTTTCAGAAGATCAGTAAAATTAGTCAACCATCATAATCAACTGGTGAAATAAATACTTGGGGAATGTACGCGGATAACATATGTGTATTTCAAGAGTTCCATCAGGCAACAACGAGATAACTCTGAAGAAAAGAATCCGGTTCTACTGACTTGAGCAAATCGAGGCGATTCGAATGAAAGCTGATGTGAAACAAGGCCGCAATCAGCCCCTCCTTGTCGAGATACGGCAGAAGCAGCTTCACCGCCGCCAGCCTGCTCTTGTCGTACTCGAGCTCATTCAAGATGGCCTCAACGCTGTACGCAGGCACCACCACGTCTTTGGCTGAAAGCTGCGCGAGAGAAGAAGCAACAGCATCCACCTTCTGTCGATCCAGTGTGCAAGCTCGCACCAGCGTCGGAATATGCAGAATCAACACTTCGTTCGGGGACACGGAAGTTGAATCGGACAATGCCAATGAAGACGCTGAAGAAGCCGAGTTTCCCGGTTGCCACCCTGGAATTCGTCGACGCGTGCGCACCCAAGCACGCCTGCACACGTAATGGGCCTGCGAGCACATTCCCGTAAACTCGCGGGCTCTGAAGGACGTTGCGTAAGCCCAACCGTCTGCGTCGACATCTCCTCGCATGTCGACGGCCCAGTCGGAGATCCACTGTGAGTCATCATGAGTCATCATGTGTCATCATGAGTCATGGTTCTACCTCCCAACCCGGTGCGACGGGAAACGACATTCGATCGATCGAGGGTGCGCCGCCTTGCGTGCTCCACGCGGGCAGATCTAAATGCCAGGCTGTTGGTAGAGCAATACTGCAGAGTCAGTCAGTCAAACAAACCAGTCGGCAGCAGTCCGTAACATGAGAAGCGCGCTGTGCCAAACAAGCAGCTTCCGCGTCTGTTTTCGAACAATTCGTCGCGCACGATTTCGCCTTCTGCCAGCATTGCTGCTCGACCTGGAAGTTGCGGTGGCGGACGGGACATGTTCGGATTTCTTTGCAATGAATTCCAAGTTTGGAACTTTCAAACTTTCAACGGGCCAAACATTGCTTGTGCTCCAGAGAATACATGCATAGCGTCTCAGCTGCAAGCGAAATAGGTGGCCTTGTGCCGTGTATTGCCTTACCAGAGCCTTCACATCGGCGAAATTGAACCAGCCACAGCAGCCGTCGTGAATGGCAACACACAGGCCATTCTTTATTCTTATTAAGCTGGCCGGTTGATGGCCGCCCTGTGAAATGAGAACCTGTCCGAGAAGTCGGGTCATCCAGTTCAAAGAGGCGGAATAGCCGAGCAAAGGAGTCCGTGAGCACACGTTCATTCCGGCAGCAGCGGACATAGAAAAGGAAGAGAACCGCGCTGGTACTACAAAGAACTCGGCAGTTATGCGGCAGCGCTGGGCGTTTCTGGTCATCCTTGGCCCGGAATGTCTCCTGACATGGACAAAAGATGCTTCGTCGAAAGAGCAGCGCTCATACACTCGCTGTGCAGGTCCATCCACATACTGCTCCACTTGATCCAACACAGTGCAGTGAACAAAGCTGCTTGGAGAAGGCGATAAATATTTTAAACATCAGCAAAAGTTAAACCAACCCCAACAAACGCAATGGCAACCTACATCAGGTACCAGCGGAAAGCAACTCTCTCACCAGAAATCTGCTTCATTGACATCAAACTCTCTCAGTCCAGACAATGCGCCGACAAAACAACGGAAGGACCGAGTCGCTTATTACTACCACGCAGACATAGGGCATTACCATTTTGCACCGGGACATCCCATGAAGGCACGAACTCCCATTATTCCTGCGCTTTCCTTCCGAGCGTACTTCGCCGACTCGTTCATTCGACTGATACGTTGCTGAAAAAACAGCCGCATCGCATTAGAATGACTCACAACCTCGTCGTAAACTACGGCCTTCATCAGAAGATGGAAATAATTGTACGCTTGTCTCCTATTCATCTTAATTGTTTCTGTGAATCGGTGCTCATAACCTTCGCAGCGTCCGAATCCTGCCACGCTCCAAGAAATGACGAAGTTCCATTCTGGTGCGAAGAGACTTCATCACACACATTTAAACAAGTCGAGAAACTGATGCAGCCTTTTCTTCTCTTATTTAGATGAATACATCGACTTTCTCCAGCGTGTGACTCCCGAAAATGTGAACTTGACGTCTTCTCCGCGTTTTTGTGTCCCAGCCTAAACTCGTCGCGTTTCTGGTTGCTTCAACCGCTGAAAAACAGGTGTCCGATATTTCAAAGAATCCGCAAAAGTTCAATGTCGGCGAAGATTGTCCAGTGTTTGACGGCATGTTTGAATTTTCAGCACTTTCAGCGGGCGGTTCATTGGGTGTGTGCTCCCGCTTTTATTCTCTTGAGAATGCATGCTCACTGTATTGCCAAAATACAGCCGCCGCTGCAAAGTTGAATCGCGGTGACGCAGATATCGCCATCAACTGGGGTGGTGGTTTACACCATGCGCGACGCGGAGAGGCTAGTGGATTCTGCTATGTGAACGATATTGTGCTTTCGATTTTGGAGCTTCTTCGGTAAACAATGATTTTTCTGCGCGTATCTGAATTGTTGCATTCGATTGTTTTTTTACTTTTTTTTTTGTGCAGTGTTCACCAGCGCGTCGTGTATATTGATATTGATGTTCATCATGGCGACGGAGTCGAGGAGGCGTTCTATGGGACGGACAGGGTCATGACTGTTTCATTTCATAAATACGGCGAATTCTTTCCTGGGAGTGGGTCGCTAAAAGTGAGCTGCTTCAAGTGTCGGTCCAGCTGTAGCTAATGTATGGCTGTTCATCAGGATACCGGCATGGGCAAAGGAAAGAAATATGCTGTCAATTGCCCTTTGAGAGACGGGTAAACCCCATGCTTGAAAATCCTGCGCACTTCAAAATAACACCTTTGGTCTTGCTTGACACAGAATGGATGATGCATCATACAAAAGTGTTTTCAGACCTATAATGAGTGCAGTCATGCAATTTTACAGACCAAGCGTTGTCGTGTTACAGTGTGGTGCGGACTCTCTTGCCGGAGACCGTTTAGGATGCTTCAATTTATCAATGCGAGGTGCAACAGCATATCATTTCTTTTTTTGGGGGACTTTTGTAAACTCATTATTTGTATTTCAGGTCACGCACAAGCACTTGAATACATGAAAACATTCAATGTACCCATTCTGATGCTTGGCGGGGGTGGCTACACAATTCGTAATGTGGCGCGCACATGGACTTATGAAACCGCCCTGGCTGTGGGTCATGAGTTGCCAACAGGTTTTTGCATTTTAAGATTTGGATCTGTTGGGTGCGACTCTTGCTCAAGAAAAGCGACCGTTTACTTTTTGTTTTCTCAGAACTGCCGTTCAACGACTACTTTCAATACTACGGGCCCGAGTATAAACTGGATGTTCCATCAGGCAATATGGAGAATCTGAATAACCGAGAGTACCTTGAAAAAGTTGTCTCCATTATTTTGGATAATTTGCGTGACCTGCCACATGCACCGTCAGTCCAAACACACGGTAAAAAAAACTTTTTTTTTTAGCTGCAAACCCGTGTTGAACGTGGCGCCCTTTGTCATTTATCTATCACTGTGAACAGACGTTCCACGAGATCTGTTCGACGAAGATCCGGATGCAATGAACGAAGACCGGCCGGAACGGAGTGATGTTCGAATCACTGGTGAGAAAATGCGGAATTGCTGGCGTTTTTATTTCGGAGTGGCTCTTGCTGACTTCCCTTTTTTTTTATTTTCAAGCAAATGATAAGGACAAGCGAGTCTCGCGCGATGGAGAGTACAGTGATAGTGAAGATGAGGGTCCAGTGAAGCGCCGCGATATTCAAAACCATGGAGAAAAGTGAAATGTGCCGACTTTCAATTTTAAAATAAACAGCGTCCTTCCAGGCATGAGAAACAGCAAGAATTCACGATGTCTTCGTAACGTGACATATGAAAGACTGCGAGCTTGTCGAAGCTGTGAGCACGAGAAGAGATTTAGCCATGTTGCTGGCAATTTGGGCTGGTCATGATCAGAAGTCCTGACGACTCATTGAAGATTGCATTTAATAAGATCAGGAATATAATGGCAACAAGTGTAGCCACCAGAAAGAAGAATAGCTAAAAGAGAAGATCAAGGAAGAAAGGTTAAAAAGATATAGGGCCAGCCAACGTTATTGCGCCACGCCCCTGTCCGCGGCAATGGATTTGTCCTCCGCGCGAACCTCATCATTCTTGTCCTTGTTCATCTCCTCAGTAAGAATTTCACCGTAGCGCACATCCTTTTCCGCAATCAAACGACTCGCTTCAAACTCGTCCTTGCTGTTGTGCAAACGCGGTCCAATCTCAGTAATGGCGGCACTGATTCTTTGCGCGAGATCAGCACGCATCTGGCGCAACACTTCCGTGTCTGCAAACATGCTCAAATACAACGGCCGCAGACTTTTGATGACGTCAAATCCAATCTCGCTTGCACGCATAGCGGCTACTCCAAAAACGATAGTGACGGCAGTAAAGACCACAGTATACATGACACATTGGCGGAGAGTGAAAGTCGAGTTGAAGAGAAGACTTGTGAAAAACACGAGCGAGTATACGGTGTAGAGAAGTGGAGCGACCACCAAAGAGACAAGTACTTTCCAAGTCGCCATTACATCCCGCCCTTCGATTTTGACGCTGGATTCGCGAAGAGCCTCGGCAGCCTTTTGGTTGGAAATCTTTCTGGCAAGAAGAGCAATAGGCGCATGCAATAAAGCCCTTGCAATTGTTTTTTTGCTTGCGTCAGCCAAATTCCACAGCTTTAGGAGTACATCTGGAACTTACCCTGGCGCTGCAAATGCAAACAGAAGCATTGCTTCGACCACACGAAGGCATAATTTCGTTGCGGCCACGCGCTTTCCAAAAGTTGTTCGTATGACTTGGTGGTCTTCGATGCCGTACGATTTGAGCAAACTGTTGTACTCTCTGACGCGATATGTCGTGTCCAACACAAGCGGGTCGTCAGGAAACTTGGAAAAAACTTCGGCAAAGCGGCGATTGAGATAGACTGTTTCATCGATGGTGAGTTTCATGTGAACGGGGCGGTACAGTCTGCGAGCAGCTTGAATCAACTAATGCGCTGATAAGTCATAAAGTTTAAAAGATGATGCACATAAATAACTTTCAAACCATAAGAGTATCATAGTCTTTAGCAGTGACAGTGACAGCTTTCAGCCCTTCTAGAATGGCGTCCATCACTTCGGATATGGCTTTGCGCTTCGATTCACCCCCCTTCTTGTATGCCTCCACTTGCTCCTTTGTCACGGTGATTGCGTCGCCGAATTCAATGACGGCTCGAGATCTCCATTTGTGCGCGTTGAAGTAGTTGAGACCAGTCGGAACAATTTGGACATTCATAAACTCGTTTTGGGACATGGCGGCCACTTAAAGCGGGATCCGTGCGGTCAAAAGAAATTGTCAAAACTACAGCTGATCAATGCGCGTTAAATCACTCACATGCCATGATGGAAGCACCCGCTTTGAGCGGCAAGAAATCGGTTCGATCATGACTTCCTCCTTCCGGAAAGATTCCAACACACTTTCCTTCATTCAAACGATCCACAACCGCGCTAAACATGTCATTTTGGTCCACATGAGGTGTCACTTTGAAGCTTGCGCCGCCGCCTGACTCACTCTCAGCCAAGGCTTTTGCAGCTGCCTCAGAAATATCTTTAACCTTTACAACCGAGTCTGAAAGAACTTCCACAACTTCGACGCTGTTGGATCCAGCGAAATTTAATACGGTTCGAGCGCGTAATTGTTCGGTGAATTTCGTTTTGATTCCAGCAACGAGGCGCACAGCCGGTGTGTCATCAGCACTGGTGGCCAGCGCTCCAATTCCTTTTTGAGCGACATCTTGAGGTCTCACGACAGGAACTGCAGAAGGAATCAATAATTTTTAGCGCGAAGTTGGCGGCGCGGTTATGGGAAGAGGTGCAGAAAGCGAGACAAACTCACTCGAACCCAGGGCACGGCCAAAGAGCCCAATCCAGAACTACAGCAGACACCACCCATTTTTTATCACTTCGAAAAACACAACTGTCTTGGAACTGGGTTGGCGAGCGTACCTTGTCGAACGACTTTTTCGCCATCAAGAATGAGACTGAGCGGCCACAGTGGGTCACCAGCACCATGGGATCGATAAACTGGTTTGCATGGGGTCCAACAACAAACAGCACCGGCCCGCGTTGAGGGATCTTGAAAGCACCGCGGGACTTGACCTCTCTATGCGTTGGTCAGGCGGGAAGTTAAGATCGAAGCTCGCGTGCAGCGTCCAAGCATACCGAAAGAAAACGCGCAGAACAATCCAGAACAGGACACTCATTGCCCAGTACGCGAGCTCGTTCATGGTTCGGTTTGGATTTGAATAAGTTTCTTTCAGTTTCTTCAAAGACAAATGAAGACACGTGGGACACGACCCAAGCGAGAGGAAAAAAACTACACGCAAAAAGAACTGCTCTTTATGGAATCGACCAACAACTCCGCGAGCGACGGTCAACAAAAGCCCTTGAAAGAGGGCAGAAAAAGACCCCTACTTCTTGGCCGCGTCCATCTTTCTGTACAGTGCCTCAACCTTCTCAACCTCCTCCGTCGTGCCCAAGAAGATTCCAGCTCTCGCATGCAAGTTGTCTGGGACAACGTCCAGCATTCGGATTCTTCCAGTGGAAGACTTTCCGCCAGCCTGCTCCATCAAGAAGGACATTGGGAAGCACTCGTAAAGAATACGAAGCTTTCCGGTTGGGTACATGAAGATTCCACCGTACAAGAGAGTTCTGTGGACGTCTGCAACCATGGATCCCACGTATCTGGCGGAGTACGCTGGCACCTGACGTACAATTTTTGGTCAGTCAGTACTGACTCTCCAAGCTGCAGAAAATGACAAGTGATCACCTTTCCGTTCACGGCAGGTGGGAATTTGACAGAGTGAAGGTACTCCTTCACGGCATCGTCGAATGCGTGCGCATTACCTTCGTTGATGGAGTAGATTTTCTTCTTGCCAAGTTTGACCTGAAGCCAAGAAGAGTTTTCGAAGTCAGCACATGCAATCACGATCCATTTACAACCAGAAAATCCCTTACCTGCTTGTGCGTCAAAAGAAACTCTCCCGTGTTTGGGTCCAAAGTGAATCCGTCCACACCTTGGCCAGAAGTCAGCATCATGATTGTAGAAGACCCGTACATGCAGTATCCAGCTGCCACCATTTCAGTGCCAGGGCGGAGGACATCTTTCACAGATGGTTTAGAGCTGCGGTCGCGCAGCTCGTAAATTCCAAAAATGGTTCCCACAGAGACACCGCAGTCAATGTTTGAGCTTCCGTCAAGCGGGTCAAACACGACGCAGTAGTGACCGCGGGGAGTGTCAATGAAGATTGCTTCTTCATTTTCCTCCGAAACGAGGACGGCAGCGCGACCAGTTCCCTTGAGGAGGTTGATGAAGATTTCGTTGGACACTAGGTGGAGTGAAGGGCAGGTTAATATGAGCAAAAAATCACGACGTGGGGCACTGTCCACTCACAAATGTCGAGCTTTTGGACGGTCTCGGCTTGCACGTTAGTGACTCCGGTTGCTCCGATTCTGAAGGGAATGTTTGTAAGCACACAACGCGACTTGCACACGATAAAAGACCCGGTGTTTTGCACTCACACTTTCAGCAGCTCTGCCTTTCTGACCACGTTCGAGATCCATTTGCAGGCGGAGCCGATGGCCGAGAGGAGCAGCGAGAGATCACCGGTGGCCGGCTTGGGCGACAGCTGCTGCTGTGCGATAATGTGGGAAGTGAGGGTGACGATGTCGGTGCGAAGCTCTTCGTTCGGGCTCATTGCGAATGGTTTTTGATGCTGATTTTCTCTTTGACACGTTCCGAGAGACACGAGGGGCGGCTTTTTAGTTCGGAGTGTGGCGTCGGGAAAGACCGGAGCGGGATTTTACGTTTCGTGAGCGACGGATTTTAAGTTTTGTTGTTAAATTCCAACTGACAATCACGGAATGTCCAAAGCGGCGCGGCCTTACGACTACCTCTACGGTCTGCCCAGCTTTCTTTCTAGACCGCGTTTGTGCTGGGCTCAACCCCTGTCTCTCGCTCTTCACAGATGGCAACTACACCGTCTCGTCCTACAAGGACCATACAAAAGCCATGGCACAATCCCAAACTTACGATGCGGTACTGCTCCGCCATTTCGCGTATGAAAAACCCTCAACGAAGCTGACATGAAACAACAAACAAAAACGCGTTATGATTACCCGATGTAACAGATCATCAACCCAGTCTACGAAAACATGTTCTCAGAGCTCCGTCACTTTGCCCCAGCCGACTATCGCTTACGCCCGCACCGTGCCCCACAAGACTTGGGCAATGATCGAACAACCCATCGTGGAGACGCGCAAGTCGTGGGATCGAATCGCTACAAGTATTTCCGCCGCCCAATCATTCCCTACATGCCTTCTCTTGGAGGTCAGGTTGTCTACGCGAGAAAACCTGCCCCCGCTGTTGAAGTGATTGTTGAGAGACCGATTACGCCGCCAACGCGAACTGTTGGGATGCAAACCGTGTATAGGTAAAAAATCCCCAAGCATGTTCGGCGGTTGCGATGTTTCGGGAAAACTAAAACGAAATGTTAAGAGAATCTGAAGCGCAGACTGATCCGTATTCGCCGGAATACACATTAAAGCCGGGACAAACGCCGCCTGAGCTTCTCGCCTTGGCAACGCTCTCATATGGAATGGGCCTTCCTGTGGGAATGGTGGAACTTGAAATGATTGAGCGAGCTCGAATCAAGCGCGCATGGGAAGCTATGCTGCCGCAAGTGGTGGACCGCGCAACGTTTGAAAAGCGGCTGAAAATGATGGAGGAGATGGAGCTCAAGGAGTGGCAAGAGAGAGAGAACGAGATTCGCAGGTAATGGACTTGTGAAAAGGGGAGGAGTTGACTAAGGAGAGTAACTCGATTTGTTCAACAGGTTGCAGGAAGCGCGTCTCAAGATTCTGACGCAAGTCATTTCAAAACGGGAACAAGACAACGAGCAAATGAACAATGAGCGCGTTGAACGCATCTGGCAGAAGAAGCTGCAAGAGCGGGAAGCCATGCTCGAGAAAATTGAAAGTCGCCGAGTGAAAGGTGATTTACTAATCACACGCGCTCTTCTTTACTGAACACGTTTCTCTCCGGCGCTTTTTGAAGCTCTTCGCAAATTGACTGAAAAGCGGAGCAAAGTCGGGACCACTTTCGAACGCAGAGACGTCATCAACGACTACGCCAACTACGCCTCAAAAGTGTACGCGCCGAAAGCCAGGGACGGACTCTTCTTTGACGATTTGCACACGACCCTGAAATTGGATATTGCTGAGCTTGAAACTTACTCGGGTAATTACTGGTCAATCGTTTTAACGTTGTTCTAACAAGACACTGCGCTTACCAGGACTTGCCAGTCTCGAGTCCTCCTTCAAACCCAAAGTATACGAACAAAACGTGTCTCTTCCCAAAAAGAAGGATTTGCGATTGAACCCTGCTGCACGCCGCGTAAGAGCTTACTTTTTATTCAACGATCCCAGCCAAATCTGACCACGCGATCACCTTACCAGGAACTCCAACTCCAAGAGCAACTAAAACTCATGGATCTGAAACTCAAAGAACGTAAAATGTCTGTCAAGGAGCAAGAAAAACCACTCCGCTTCCAACAGCGCAACGAAAAGCCTCCACAACGTCCACCCACGCCGAGAATCAAAGAACCTAAACCCGAAGACGAAGATATGGATGAAGCGGCAATTCTTTTGCAAAAGCTGATTCGTGGACGTATATCGCAAAACTTGATGTATCAAGGGAAAGAGCGTAGATTGCAGCTCATCAATGAATTGCGTACGAGGCACACCATCAAGCGAGCTATTGATGCAAAGGGGTTGAAGCAAAATGGTGGACAAGGGGTGGTTGGAATTGGAGGGAAGGACCCGCAAGATAAATCAGGCGCAGAGGCGGAAGGAGGAAACTTCGAATCAAAAAGAAGTGCTGGTGGAGGCAAATCATTCGGCAGGGAAGGAGCCAACAGCTCAGATGGAATCGGAGAAGTAAGTCATCATTTTCAATATTTCGTGCCACGAAACAAACCAAACCCAAAAATCACAGATTGAGTTTGTCGAGGGCGAGGAATTTGAAGTTGTCTTGGACGACTTGGATTCACCCAACTGGATCGACAAACTGTTCGAATCTAATGTGCAGGCTGAGTTTGTGGGGAAAGCTCTCGACTTTCTTTCCAAAGAACTTGTCCGCCTTCGTGAAGAGCGCCGTATTTCGGCGATGGTGCGACTGGCGGAAAGAACGCGTCAGATGCGCGAAGCGGATGAAACAAGTAAAAAAACACGCGTTTCCATCCAACTGGGCTAACTTTTACACTGCAGCACATCGACAGGTTGAATTGGCGCGGCGGCAAGAAGAAGATGAAGTGTTTCGGAAAATTATGCGCATCAACCAAGAGACAGTCGACAGTTATCTCGAAGACATTGTTGCAGGGTCGGTGGACAGCTCGGCCGGTCTTCACGCGAAATCAAGCGTCAAAGAGTATGCTGAGAAGGTTGCCGCATTGATGGAATCTATGGAGAAGAGGTGACTTGTTAACGTGTTTCGTTCTGAAGATTTACTTATTATTATATCCGCGACTCAGAGAGCTTCGTGCTGCCGAAGAAGACGAGATTGAGGCTGACGGGTCCACGATTGTTGCTGATCTCGTCATGTCATTCCTGGTTCCCGAAGTTGAGCGAGAATATATCCGCTCTCAAAGTAATTCACCTCGGTTTTTATTACTGACAATAAATGAGCTAACTCTGCCCGGTTGATGTTCTTCTCAGTTAAACTCGATCAGCACAAGTATCTTCTGGCCGCTCATCGCACCATCTATGATGATGTCACCAGAATCGAAGATCAACTGATGCTCAACTCCCAAACCGAAGAATTGCAGGAGGAACTGGAAGCTGACTTGGACGAGGGTCCGAGCGTGGAAGAGCTGCAAGGGGATGAGGAGGAGTAAGCGTTGTTTGAGACGGCAGGCAGAAACTTAAACATTTAATAAATTGCATGGAAGAGGAAATAAAAAGAAAAACGGATGAACGTGAAGAAAGAGCCTAGCGGCAAGGACGCCAAACCTCAATTTGCCAACGCTAAACAGCGACGGACAGCAAGACAAGTGATTGATGTCCAGCCTGTAAAAGACCGTGAGTTGCTTCACACCCAGCTTACTCTACACCTCACACCTCGCCTGCTCTCCTTCCAAACAGCCGAATCGATCGCACGCACTATCAACGTGGAGGAGTTTATCGATGCACGAAAGTTTGAAATCAACTCGATGGAGACTGCCCTGAAGAACGCAACGTGAGCACATGCGACCTTCGTTGTTGACCCAAGCAGGCCCACTAATGCCCAACCCGACTTGCCAACATCAGCGAATTCACAGGAAACATGCGCGTGTTCCAGACACTCCCTCGGCATATGCGACGGAGGGCTGCCTCGTACAATGTGAAACGCTTGCCTCAGCGATTTCGTCAACGCGCACTTGACCAGGTCTTTCAGTCGCTCTTTTCCCGTTGTCTATCTTTTCGTCTTTCCTCTTTGCTGAATCTGCGGGTCCTTCAGGTTGCCAACCATGGTGAAAAGCCCCAACCCATGAAAAAGTCAAGAAAGGCCAAAAGGAAGCCCGGCGCGATCTTCGAAATGTTTCAGAAGCGATCGAAAGGTGCCGTTCTATTCCTTCTGTTTTTCTGAAAGGGACGATCGTGCGTATGCTGAAATTTGGTCGCGCTTGTTCGGACATAACCAGAAAACAAGCGATGGCTCGACACGCATCTCTGGCATGCTAAGCGAATGCATATGGATCATTTATGGGGCTACATGGTGGCGCTGCATCGAAACGACAAAAGCACAAAATCAAACTTCCGCGCGAGCCAACACACTTGCATTGTCCATGATGCTTCATACACAACGTGCTTGGAGATGAAAGGAAATCTGTCAGACATTGGCGCAGTGATGGGCCGTGTTAGCGATCCGACTTTCATGTCTGTTGGCGCAAAACGGTGATTGAAGCTACTTCAGCCTGGCAATATTGCAACTAAGCTCGTTTGTGTACAGGTATATTGGAGGAGACAAGCAAGGATCTATATTTATTCATCGGGCTGGAGAATACCCAGCCGGTTCAATTGCTTTGGTATCCTTTTTCTGGATTCCATCCGAAGAACAAAACGAAGAACGGATCTTATGGGTGTGGGTTCATCCATCAGCTGCACCCGATGTATTTGCTGCCATATCAGAAGCAATTACTCTTGCCGCTGCACCTGGTGATAACTATTTAATCATGGATCACGAGATTTTAGTTTTAACGTGTAAATCGATCAAGTTTCCATCAACAACCTCCAGTCACATATGACGCGTTTTGAACTAACGGGACCTCGCTCACACGCACTGCTTCAGGAAATTTTAAAGCCAGATGCCTCCTGTGATATCACAAGAGCAGGTCGAAATTTGTGGTCCAGCTTGAAAACTCTTCGCTCTCCGACATCTATACCCGCTGGAGTCATTCTTGGAATGTCTATTATGGACCCTCGACTGTCGTTTCCACCGAAAATGCAGCAACGTGATGCCGAAATCCAGTCATCGCACGCCACTCAGCAGAGTCTGAATAATGCTCTTGTGAGATGGCCTGCCAATGTATCCAAGAGCACCCTTCACGACCCTTCCGTTCGGCAAGTTTTTCTGCGCTCGAAGCCAACCGATGCAGAATTGATTGCGAAACTGCAGAAAAAAAAGAATCAACCCGCATCCTCAATCATCGAGGACGCGACACTGGAGCCACCCACCGTTCCCATCCTCTTGATTCAAAGAAACACTCATAATGCAAGTCTGGGTGACAAGAATGCCAACGAATTTCTGAATGGATGGGATGTGGTTCTCCCAGCAGGGACAGTGGCGGTGAACCTTTGGAAAAGCATCATTTTTGCGGGAGCACACGCGACAGGGATATATGATCGTAGGCGGCTTTGCTTTGAGACGGGTGTTGCGTCGTTTCCACATGATTACCCTGAAACAGCTGCACATGTTCAATGGGCCACGCAGCAAATGACAATCAAAAGGGAAACTTGGGAGCGGAAACCCGTTGCAAAGCGATGCAACTATGCGAAATTGAAAGTGTTGGATCCATTCGCGAGCCATTTCGCGAGGCTTGTGGGTTCTCAGTATCAGAGCGATTCCGAACTTGACCTGAAACCCGTGGTTGTTTTGCATTCCGTCAAACTGGTTGCAATCATTCAGGATTTCCTGAAAAAGCAAGAAGCGACAGATTTGCAAGTATTGACGGGCCTGTGTAGGGATGCAATTCAAACAGCTCGTCCTGGGTTCAGCATGAACCATCCATTTTCACTGAAAGACGCGTTTGTGCGGTGCCGTTTGACAATGATGGGTCGAGGGCTTCCTGACGAACACGGAATCGTCTACCGTGCGTCTGCAGATGGCATTGCATACTGGACGCAATATTTCAATCGTCGCATGAAAAACAAATCCATCGACGGCGAAGATGATGACGAATTTGATTGGAGCAAACCTCCAAGCATTGAAAATGATGCCGAAATTGCTCAAGTGCTGGACAAGTTCCCACCCCATGATTTGATGATTGGGCATGTTACGAATGGAGGCTTTTCAATGGCAAATGGGCAAGGTGTTGCGATTGCATGTTGCCTTGTCCGTGGCTTGCTGCAAGCAAAAGAAGGGAGTAGTGTCGGTTCAATGGATGATGCAGTGGCAACGGGAAAGCCAATGAAGATGTTTGTTCTTGTGAGGGGCCCCAGGGGTCGGATTTGCCGACCGGCTTCTCTGGAGCTTCTTGTCTGAAAATAAACAAACTTGACGAAATGAAGTCAAACTGGCTGCCTCGTTCTCCAAATTCCTTCTCCCGTTTTTGAGATACCTGATCCATAAAATGAGGAGGAAATGAGGACAAAAAGCTCCCAGACGGGGAATTGAACCCCGGTC
>QEAP01000313.1:0-30334 GCA_006535975.1 Chytriomyces confervae | reverse complement strand
AGGGTTTTAAAAAAAAAAAGGGAGAAAAAAAAAAAAAAAAAAAAAAAAAAAGTTGACAAACCCTTTGGGTCCAAACAAACTAAAATCACTTTTATTTGGGAATGCTGGTTCTTTTCCACCCGCAGACACCGTTGCTCCACTTTCTACTGCAAGCAACCCTGCTAGCGGGTATCGCCGTGCAGTTCATGTACCTCTACGGCGCAGCAACCGTGCTGACACCCACGCAATGGAACACACAACTCCACCGACTCTTTCACACAGCAATCTCATCCCGCGGCGGCTGCGATGACGCATCAAACATTGCAGATCTGGACACGGGAAACTGGTTCTGCAACATGACACTCGAAATCGCCAACACCGCCGTGTTCCCATGGCTTGGCAACGGTATTCACCGCATGACACGTACAGAGAGACAGTTGCTGTTTGAACGGCTGGATTCAAACAAGGATGGCGTTGTGGCGTGGCCGGAGTTGGCGCAGATGCGCTTGAGGGAGGATGACCGGTTAACGTGGAACTGTACGGGGTCTGCGTCTGTGCCACAGGGCATGAATAAGATGAGTTGGGGTTTGATGGAGATACAATACCGAGCGGAAGTGTTTAGCCGTGTGCGGGATGCAAGGAGAACGTCGCTGTATTGGGTGGACGGGATATCTGGGATGCAGTTGGGGAATGGGATTGATGCGGACCGACCGTACGCCGAGCGTTTTTGATAATGTGGGTATCAATAAAGATGGGACTTGAGGGCCAGGAGTTGGCATTTACAAAGGCAGGAAGGATGGTTAAGAGACAGTTTATCCGACGATGGAGAAGGCGACGACGGACACACTTCTGCGACGACGGACGCTCGTTGACCCATCGCAGCGGGCGCACACGCGGCTTCTTGCTGTTAGGAATGGCGGTTCTCGTTGAGACAGGCATGACTCACATCGTTACACGCCCGGTTGTGTGACCGAACAATTTAACAATTTTCGCTTGTCCAGAAGGAAGTCGCCCACAAGTATAAAAATGGATCAAACGCGACTCATTTTTGCCATCAAAAACTACTTACAACGCTACTCCTCAAACCATGGAATTCATTGCAAAGGCGCTCACCCCCTTTGGAGGAGGAGGCCCCCTCTTTCAAGTCCCCCAAGGTGCCATCCAAGCCGTTGTCCAAAGGGGCGCCGCCCAAGTCAGCGTGAACCTCAACGCGATCCCCGTCATGGCGACGGTTGCCATGATGTTATGCTTCACCACGGTGCTCTTGCATCCCGGGCTGGTCGCAAGCATCGACGTACAACTGGCCCTCTGCGTGGTGCTAGGAGTGACAGCGGCGGCTTACGCCTACGTTTCCCGTTCGCGGTACATTCAAGCTCTTTCTATCTTCTCCTCATTATTATTCTAATTCTCTCTTTTTCCAAACACAGCCCGTCTTACACCCTTCAATGTCGACCCGACACGAACATCTTTGTTTTCAACGGGACAGGATCACCCATTCAAGTGGCTATAAGCACAAACAGTGGTCCGGGCAGTGCCGAGAGTTTCCCGTTGCAGCCAGGCTGTTCCGACACATGGAAGCGTGGTAACGGTCATGAGGTAGTTGTGGTCCAAAGTGGAAACCAGGCGATGGGCATGTGCGTGCGCACGGGAGTCAGTATTGCAGTCAAGAATGTCGAGAACATTGTCCCCCCACAATTCCGCGTTGAAGCCGATGACCATGACGGCAAAATCACCATTGAAAATCAGTCTGGCAGGGACGCCAGATTCTTTGTCACGAAGCGCAGCAACCCTGACGGAGATGATGCGTGGTACCCATTGGGCAATGGCGAAAAGGATTCGTGGGGTCGCACGTCCTACGAGGTCATTGTGGCTGAACAAGATTCCGTCCGCGTTGGCGTTTATGCCACTGCCGGTAGTCGTGTTGTTTTCCTTGGAAATTAGTGCGTGTGTATGAAGGAAAAGTGAAAGTGTCGCCGAATAAAGAGTTTGTCTGAGTGAAGGTTTTGTTTGGTTAGTTAAAGCGACAACAAACTGCTCATGACAAGTGGGACGGTCACCTTCCCTGCAGCGGACAGCGTCTGCACTGCTTTAATTGCCAGAATTTTTCATGCGTGAATTGGTCCCTTAATTGAAGAGCCAACCAAGTAACTTTCATTCAAAACGCGATGGGAGCGACGCATCGATGCTCCATCTTTTGTCACAGCAAAAAGATAGTCATCGATGGCAAACTGATGTGCGATATCTCTGACGACGCACTTGCGATCACCGCCGCGGCGATCGTGCAAAGGAACGAAGCCAAAAGGAACGAAGCCAAAAGGAACGAAGCCAAGAATCCGTCCATCAAAACCACACTCCGCGGCAATATCATTGCGAATGTGAAGCACATTTGCGAGGGCAATCCAAAAGCTGCTAATGAGAACGGCACGGTCTCTATTCGTGTTGGTCAAACTCAGATTAAACGGCCAGGTCACACCTCATTTCTTGCATCTTTTGTCTTCATTCTAACGCGCTATTTCTGGCCGGCCCGCCTTCAGAGGATAATTCCACCTATCTCCTGCCATTTATCGAAGTGGCACGGATCAAGTATTTCCTCCTCTTGGATGTCATTTACTATGAAGAGCCAAACAAGGCAGGCAAAACTGTGGACGAAAGGTCCTGTCGCATATGTCACAAACTCATAGAACAAAACCGCAAGCTGAAAGAGGTTCTGAGCCATGTGGAGGGCTGTCTCGGACTTAGCGGCTCTGCGATCGGCTTGTACACTTATCAGTCAGCCGTGGAGCTTTCAGCCGCTGCGTCGCGAACTGCACCTCAGGTATCGTGCTAAATCCATCCATCATCCATTATATCGCTCTTGCTGAATTCAATACACAGGCGCCCACAACAACTGGAAGTGCACCAACAGTAAGCCCTTTCTATTTTTCCTTCAACTTGTACAGCAACGCGCTAACAATGATATCAAGAGTCGAAGGCAAGCAACGACACACAATACACGCGGTAAAAAGATGTATGTGTCTCGCTCTGATCAGTTGAACGACACTGACCACACTTCTTTCATCTTGCTCAGACGGTTAGATCCACAAGTCAACCCTACTGCGCCGCATCAGAATGCGAACTCCATGCAGGTAACCTCGAATGATTTTTTGGCATCTCGTCGTGGCAGAATTATTCAAACTGAATGTTTATTTCTCATAGATGCCCGTGACAGGACAGCTGGTATGACCTCTTCTATATTTGCGCTCATCTTGTTCATAAAAGCCGCCAAACAGAGTAATGCCCAGCCAATCTCTCTACCAAATGAATGGGTGGTATGTGGTTTCAGCTCAATTTTCCCATGCAGAAGCTAACAAAACATTAAACAGTCGATGAACGAGAATCTGCAATTTCTTGAATTTGGTACGAATAATCAGATGACAATCCAGCCACAGCCACATTGTGTTCTGCCAACAAATCAGAATGATGCTTTGGCGGATCTTTTTGGACCTTTCCCTGCACAACAAGCTCCACCATCATATCATGGGCAGTCAAATTCGAGCATACATATCAACAATATGCATAGCGCGCCGATGGGACACCTAAACTATATGTACGGACTACATGTTCAAGTTGATGATGTTGGTGCTGTGATACCTGGGTTCAGTGCACTTGATATAAGGTGCCTGAAAAAATCTCCATTTTTGCCGTCTTCTCACCATCTGTATATTACCTAGTTCCAAAAAGGAGGAAAAGTCAGACAAGGTGGCATCAGACCATAAGACTTATATCAAGAGCGAGGCCGACGCTGAGACTTCCCTTTCTTCGTGCAGCAGCCACAAGGAGGAGCCGATTGAGGGCATTCGCGACTCGGCCGACGACTTTGTTGAAGCAAAACCGCAACCGTAAGTTCTAGCTTTCTGGCTTCTCCTCATTATTATCCTAATTCTTCCCCTTTCTAATACACGCACAGTGCACAAAGTGGGCCAAACAACCCACCCTACACAATTCAGCACAGGATCGACACGGACATCTTTGTTCACAACGGGACAGGATCACCCATTCAAGTGGCTGTAAGCAAAAACAGTGGTGCGGGCAGTGCCGAGAGTTTCCCGTTGCAGCCAGGCTGTTCCGACACATGGAAGCGTGATGGGAGGTTTGTGTCAGTCGAAATCAAAGCTGGGGACAAGTCGATGGGCTTTGACGTACCCACGGGAGTCAATATTGCAGTCAAGAAAGTCGAGAACACGGTCCCCCCACAATTCCGCATTGAAGCTGGTGGTACTCCCGGCAAAATCACCATTGAAAATCAGTCTGGCAGGAATGCCAAATTCTTTGTCACGAAGCGCAGCAACCCTGACGGAGATGATGCGTGGTATGAATATGGCGATGGCAAAATGGATTCGTGGGGTCGCACGTCCTCCGAGGTCATTGTTGCTGAACAGGACTCTGTCCGTGTTAGCGTTTATGCAATTGCCGGTAGTCGTGTTGTTTTCCTTGGAAATAAGTACGTGTGACGGACAAATGAAAGTATCACTGAATAAAGAGTTTCTCTGAGTGATGGTTTTGTTTGGTAAATTATGCAAGTCGAATTATCTGTGCCACAGAGCATGAATGAGATGGGTTGGGGGTTGATGGGGATACAGTGCCGGGCTGGGGTGTTAGCCGCGTGCGTGATGCAAGGAGAAAGTCGCGTACTTATCTGGGATGCAGTTGGGGAATGGGATTGTAGCAGGCTGGTAGCTACTGCCATTTTCATTGCGTGCGCCAGAACCTGTGGCGATAGCTTGACTAGAAGTGGAAGATGCTGTTCCAGTAACACCGCTGCTTGCACCGGCAACGGCGGAGATAACTTCACTGGGTGTAGAAGATAATGTTCCCGTAACACCACTACTTACACTTGCACCGGGAACGGTGAAGATGACTGGAGAAGAAGTGTACGAGACCGCTCCCGCAACGCCTTCCACAGTGACAGACGCGAAGGTACCCGTGAAATCCATGACATTCACCAAAACAATGGAATCACCAGCTCCTCTAACTTATCCAAGCTTCACTGTCAGGCTGCACCATCCAAGTACACAGAGCTCGCCACTTGCAATCCATCTTTGGCCGTGGGCATTTCAATCACCAAACCTGCGCTCTTGAGCATGGTCAAGCCTCCCACCTGCACCGGCACTTCCAAATAAAGATTGCCACCGTCGGCGTAGACAGGTCCCATTCCGCAGGCAGTCTTGGACGCAGCACTGACTCAACCAGCTGAGAGGTGGATGCCTTCAGTGAAAGTTTTGGCACCCCCGTCAGCCAAAGGGCACCACTGCCGAGTTTCTTCAAAAGTCCAGGTCCGGAAATGCCATTGTTCCACGAGTCAACAACATTGAAACCGCCCAAGGAACCATCCAAAGTCATATTTACGTCTCCATCAAAGCGACCGTATACATCAGCGGCATCAAATAAGTTCGGACGGCCCCAACCTTCGGAATCATCAAGCAGTGGGTATTCCGAGTCAACGGCAGTGGACTTTAAAACCACACGGATCTGGTCAGAGGTAAGGTATGGAAGTCCAGTCTCCCAAAGCACGTCTGCTCCCTTTGGCACGACAGCTGGAGCACCCTTGGCACCAATCTGGTCGAACCCATAAGTCAGTCGAAACTTGAACAGCGCCTTATTGGCATTATGGTCAGCGAAACGGTCAGTCGATGCATTGCACGACTGTGCAAATTCCATCAAAAGCCAACAGCTGAGCCTGCGCCTGTTGAAACGCTGGAGCAGAAGTGTTTGCTTTAATGTTTGCAAGAATATTGGCCGCAGCAACACCAGTAGCATGACGGGCGCCACCCATCACATCCAAATGCGAGTGATACCCGGACATGATGCGGCTGTACCCAAGCTCAGCAGTACGAGACGCCATTTCTTGGAACCGCTGCGGGACAAGGGTACGCAATGGCCAACCCGTTTACGGACGGCTTCAGCCGAGCCAGAAGGGAAGCCTCCGTCAGTGGGAGAGGTTTTGGACTGCACCGGCACGAGGTGTGGTGCAACTATTACGGATTTGGTCCAACGGAATGGACGCGCGTACTTAAAGAACCGCTTGGGTGGCTCCGTCGAACCGCTGGCGCCCATGCTGCTGACAAGTTTGTCGCGAGTCCGAATTTCGTGTTCGCGTCACCGAGGAGACCAACATTAATTCCGGCGTCAGAGTAAGACACGGTTGTGTCCTTTCCGGCGTGGACGTGATGGTAGTCGTGGTTCCAGTGAGGTTGATCCCAATGGCAGTCAAAGGACCCAGACCGTCAAGGACCGAGTAACCCTTGTTACGGCGATCGTCGAGGTAAGCTGAGAGTTCTTGTGCCGGAGTACTCGCAGTGGGTTTGTCGATACAGTACTGCAGATTGTGGTTGTGCACAGCGGCAAGGAGGACGCGTCCATCGGTGCTGTGTCCCGGGATTCCAGTCCATGACGAAGGAGTAACGGCGAGGCAGCTTCAGGAAGCGGGAAGAGTCACTCCGGCATCAGCTATAATAGAAGTGGGCTCCCAAATGTCCGAGTACCGTTCAAGAATGCGCACTCCTGCATTGTTGGAAGCGTTGACATAGCATGCGTTCTCTCTCGCGTTGGTGTAAACGTAGTCGACAAACGGAATGCCATTTGCTGGAGCAGCAGTTTCGAAATAGCCGGCCCCGGTTGATGGGAAGGTGAAGCTGTGATCCAACATGGGTGTTAGCCTCGCATCATATACTGGCCACCATAAGAAACGTAGCAAGGATGGCAACGAGGGCAGCAGTGTATACCATGTTCTAAGTCTAAAGTAAAGGGTCTGTCTTGTTGGTGTTGGCCAATGCAACTCCGCCTTTTTAATGTATTACAGTTAAATCTTTTAAGTATTCAAATCTGCACGTTATTCATCGGCCCTCTCTCTCTCTCTGCACGTCCTTTTTCGCAGTCGTCCAGTGCTGTGTTTGCTACTACCAAATCTGAGGCCAGCTTGTTTGGATGTTCTTCCTGCGTTGAGGTGCAGAAACACACTCCGGCAAAGCTTATTGTTTCATTTACCATAAAACTGAGGGATTTGGGGAAATCAAAATATAGGGAGAAAGTTGGGTTCATTGTTTGGTAAGCTTAAAAGGTGGTGAAGCCTAAGGGACATAGCGGGGAGGATAGAAAGATGGTGGGAGACAGAGAAAGGGGATAAAGCACGTCTTGCCAGAAATGCACATCATTCCTCTTAACTGCTGCCCACTCGTTTCACTAATTGTCGCATTCGGCTCTTTCTATCTTTTTATTCTCGCGTCACGACCAGATTATTTTATCCGACTGAAGATGGAGCCAGCAGCAACCGAAACTCTGCTACGACGGCGGACGCTCTTCCACTCATCGCAACAGGCGCACAAGCCGCTGTTGCTGTTTCGAAAGAATGCCACGTTCGCCGAGGAGAGGCAGCTTCTTGTTGAGACAGACATGGTGAGGACATGTCGTTCCATCGATCTCCTCTGACACATCAGCAACAGCCCGCCTGGTACCAGCACACACCCTACATCCTCACGGGTTATCGCCGCATCCAGCACTCGCTCATGGGCTGCCTCGAATCCCTCCGATACCTACACAACGAAAGCGTCAACTTCTACACCCACGCACTCGGCGCAATAATCTTTTCACTCCTCCAACTGCATACACACTACACAGTCCTCAACAACGATGCATCCACATCGGCAATGTCGGATTCGATCGTGTTTGGCGTGTTTCACTTTAGCGCCGTGTTCTGTCTGACAATGAGTGCGCAGTTTCATTTGTTCTGTTGCCATAGCCAAGGCGTGCAGCGGGCATGCATGAAGTGCGATTATGTTGGCATCGTTGTGTTGATTGTGGGGTCCATGTTTTGTTCCATGTATTACGGTGGGCCGATCTGGTTTTTAGTTGAAGGCGGTGTGTCGCTGATGCTGTTTCTACATGAAGGACTATACTGCTACCCCCGTATGCAAGTGCTATATATGGGGATCACTGCGCTGGCTGGAGTTGTGACGGTGAGTTCTTTACCAGGCAACCACACCAATCATACCACACACACGCAACTAAAATCCCTCCACTTTTCAGATCTTCATCAACACTTCTGAACATTTTGCTGGAACAAACTATCGCCCGCTCCGGACAATGCTTTTTATTTCCATCGGACTTCTCGGACTTATCCCAATTGCTCATGCAATGATTTCGCTGGATGATACTGTAAGAAAAGCCTTTCGTGGCTATTCAAATCACAACCACCCCCCGCACTGAACGCAAAAAACAACTCTATTCTCTCACAGATGGAAACGCTCCTCCTCTCCGTCTCTGCTCCAAACATTGCTCTCGAAGCATTCAGTTACTTGTTTGGCGCAACCTTGTTTCTGTTTCATATCCCTGAAGCTTGGTACCCTGGATACTTTGACTACTGGTTCCATTCGCATCAGATTTTCCATGTGGCCGTGTTGTTTGGGGCGTGGTTTCATCGCGCGGGACTTTTGGAAGCGTTTCTTTGGCGGAAAGGGTTTGCGGATGGGTCGATGGGATGTCGGGCAGAGAAGTGATGTCACACAACGTGTATAGATTTGAACAGTAAAAACTCGCGTTTTGAAGATAGATGCGCGCAGTTGCTTTTATTTTGGATCCAAAAGAAAAACAGAGGCCCTGATACTGATGAAACAATTGATAGGAACGAATCTGCTGTCCAGAATAATCACTCCACAAGATCCCCATATCGGTTTGTTCGCAGCCTTCCAGAACGCGCCAATTCCTCCATTTCTTCACGCGTTCGCGGCCGCAACGAAACTGGCGATTCCTGCTGCTGTTGCTGCTGTGATGAAGAAGACGTTTGTTGATCGTCCCATCCATTCTGCGTGTTTGAAGAAGGTTCCTCAGATTCGACCGCCGACTTTCCCTGCCTCACACGTGCCCATGCTGATGCGTTGTCAGTGTTTGCTTTCCTAATCGATTCCCATGCCGAGGGCTGATCAGCAGCAGGTGTGCTCTGCGCCGTTATCCCAGCAGTCGTTGTGGATGCACCCCGATTATATCCCGGAACAGCAGTCCCCTCCAGCCCGTGTTCAAACACAGCCTTCATGGGCGTTCCATCTCTCTTTGCCATGATTTCGCGCAAGTGCGAATCGAGGGGCAAGTTCTTGTCCAAGAGTTGATGGGCCCGATCTTCACCAAGTTTACGGCCGCCGTACTCGCCTAGCAGCGACGTGCCAAAGAGGACCCAGGTTCGGTATTGGGTAAATCCGCGGGATAGGGAGAAGCCGCTAACGATGCCTGTTGCGATGCCAAAGAGGTATGTGCCGAGGAATGTTCTGGTATTGGATTGTTAACCCCCCAGCTTGGTTGACTGAAAGAGAGGGTGGACGGATGGATGGATACCGGTTCGCTGCTCGAATCACTTTCAGCTCTTCGACAGTTGGGGCGTAACGTTCTTTCGTGGACACGACCATTATTTTTTACTGATGAATATTTTATGAGAAATGGTCGCAGATCGAAAGTTTAAATGAACACTTGTCATGATTCAAACTTGAGCGAGACGCTGTTCACGCAATGCCGCTCATTCGAATCAAACTTGCGCGTAATCGCCCCCCCCTTAAACACGTGTCCCAAATGCCCGCCACAGTTTGCACACACAATCTCTGTGCGCACCATCCCAAACGACCGATCCTCGTTGCGTTTAATGGCGCCAGGGATCCCGTCAAAGAACGCAGGCCATCCGCATCCAGAGTCAAACTTGGTCGTTGATTTGTACAGCGGCGCATTGCATCCAGCGCAGTTGTAGGTGCCTTGGGCGGTGTGGTGGTTGTATTCGCCGGTTCCCGCGGCTTCGGTGCCCTTTTGGCGGATGACGCGGAACTGTTCTTTGCTGAGGACGGCGCGCCACTGGGTTTTTTTTGGTTTTGATTGAGATGAGATCGTTGGATTGGGTGAAGGGGGCAAACTACCTCTTCTTCGCTCTTGATGACTGTCATTTCGTTGGTAGGGTGCTGGGGGCTTTGTTGCTGTGTGGAGGACGTGTTTCCCATGTCTTTTTTAAATGCCATTCAAGCTATTTGAAATCCGTCAAACAGATCCGGAGTTGATGGCAAATCAAGGACCTTGAACACGAGTCGGAGTTTAGTCAGTTGCACTTGACGCACACATCCCAAGACTCCAACTCGTTCTTTTGTTCCAATTCTACGCACATGCACCTGTTGAACCTATAAATACTGAAACTATCCTGAAAAAAGGATTCAAAAAATGTCCATGGCACTCTCGACTGCAGTTGATCCAAACCGCCCTCGCACTACTCTGCGACTTCTTCAGTTGACCTCAAGCATCCATGATAGACGAGAAAAACAGGACGTGCATGAGAACAAAAGTGCAGTAGCCGGGATTCGAACCCGGGTCGCATGCTTGGAAGGCAGGCATAATAACCACTATACAACTACTGCTGATGATCTTCGAAAAAACCGTTACAATAAATTGTTACAGACAATTCAAACGCGTCTTTGCACCGATAGACGCTCTTTCTGCGCCTGGAAGTAGCCCTACATCAACACTCTTTCCAGACATGGAGAAAACGCAGCAGCGTGCATGCGCACGGCTGCAGGCACAAGAACAGCAAGCTGCAGGGTTCAAGTCAATCAAAAAGTTGGAGATGGGTCAACAGTTAAAATAAAACGGAACACAAACGAGGCTTAATGCTGGGTAACCTCGTGTCCAAAGCAAAGGCCCTGCGGCGGACAACGTCGGACCTGGGGGGGCGTGGCAGTAGCAGCGAGACGGGCCAAGAGCGAGACCGGGACAGGGACCGAGAAAGAGAACGGGAGGGCAAGAGCAAGATGGCCATGCACATGAGCAAACTGAATGCAAACATGCGGAAAGTCAAGTTGCTGGTGATGGCGAGGCGGAGTGGCAAAGAGCCGCTTCCAAAGGGACCTCCTCCTTCGAATGTCGCAAACTCAGCAACAACATTTACCGCTCCTTCAAATCCGACAAAGACAAAGATGCCGCCGCGCCGGTCTCAGCCGCTGCCAAAGCTTCCGTTCGAACAAGACTCAGACTCCGAATTTGCTAATAATCGGGCAACCACGCTGCCGCACCCACGCTTGCTCAATGCGCTGCGCCGTGGCTCGCTATACTCGAACGACGGCGACCATTTCAACGCATCAATCGAATCCCACGCACTCGAATTCTCTTCGGACATTTCAGACATTGCATTCAACCAAGCACATTCGTTGCCAAACAATATAACCAGCAATTCAGTATCAAACAACACTTACAGCAACCACCACCACCACCACGCAGCAGCACCAGCTGTTCCTCGCAAACCGCGAAACCCAAGCTCGTACTCATCTGGCCTGTCAGACTTTTCCAACTCCATCAATATCCTCGATGTCTCCCCAGCTATCCTCTCGATACCCCGCAACTCTCCACCGCCGCCGTCGCTATCGATCCGTGCCGCAACGCTGAATCCTTCGTTTTATTCGCCGTCGTCGATGGCGTCGCTCAAAAAGGCGGCGCGTTTGGATTCGTTAATGAATGAAATTGAGAGCTTCAATGAAGAGGCGGACGATTCCTTTGTATCTTCGCGAAATAGCAGCACATCCATGTCCAGAGGTAACAACTTCATTTTTTTGTCTAGATCTGTCCCTCTTAATAGTGACTTATCATCCTTCCTTCCCTCACACAGTCCACAACAACATCCCAACAACAACAACTACAAGCACGAAAACAACAACCCACAAAAAAGAACACTTCAAAAACCCGCGCGAACGCGCCTATGAAACCGCATTTGGCACCACCGCATCACTCACATCCATCCGCCGGGCATCCCTCGCAACCAGCAACCCTTCCCCGGAACCACACCTCACTCCCACATCCGAAACGCCTACAACCTCCACCGAAACATCCCGTGCACACCCGCGACGCCGCCGCACACCACAACCACCGGCCCATGTGCCTGCAAACAAAGACCTTGCGTACATTTCAGAAATCCTCGAAATGCAGCGCTTACAGCAGCATCGCAGCAATACATCCACTAGCTCATATAGACATAATCGGAACCTACTCAAATACGGAACAAGCAGTGGTGGAACACGCAGCCCACCTTTGGACCCACAAGAACCGCACAACGCGTCTTTATACTCTCCCGTCGCTGCAAGCGGCAGTTTTGCAGATCGCAGCAGTTCTCGCGGGAGTAATCGCAGTTCAAGGTCGTATATGGAGTCGTCGTCACCACAGCCGTCAAGAAGACACGTATACAAGAGTGTGAGTCCTGTTGATCGGGGGTGGAATCGGGACGCGTTGCCGAGAGGTGTGGATGATGGGCCTGTGGTGTTGTTGTTCGAGGAGCAGCTGATGCGGCTTGAGAGTGTGTATTTGGAGAAGGGGTGGATGTATGTAGCAAGGTGACAATAAATTAAACTTGTTTTTTCTTCGATGGAATCAGCTTGTTATTGCTTTTTATTGTTTGGCATTTGGGGATGCACAGTTTCTGTTTTTCTTTTTTTTTGCTGGATTCAGCATTCTAAATATGAGGCTGCGGTATCGCTCTGAGGGCAAAATAAAAATAAAAAACGAAGAAAAATAGAAGAAGATGATGAGGCGCAAAGAGCAAACAAAAAAAACCAAGAATAAAGAATAAGAATAAGAATATCGTCCCACACCTGTATAATACACACATCCCATCCCATCCCCCCAACCCAACCCCACTCTCCATAATAATCCGTTACTACGGCTCGCACTTTTTGGCCGTCATAAATAATCCGTCATCATCATCTTCCTCCATTGCTGCAGAAGATGGTAGTAGCATCTCTGACCCAGCTAAAGGATTCTTTATCACCAGTTCCGTCACTGGGGTAGACGTATCGTTTAAATATCCTGACAAACCTGGATCCACCATTAAAACATTCCCAACTGATCCTCCACTATTATTAGCGCCACCAACAACAGTACCAACAACAGAATTCTCTGCACCACTTTGTCCACGCACTTGAAACGGCCGCAGCTGTACACCTTCCTCCTGAATCAACTGCATTACACGGGACCCACGCCGCCGGGACGCGTAGGGAGGAGGCACCAAAGCCCCCGGACTACTCGACGTTATCACTGCAGGCGCCAATCCAAGCGGTGGAGCTGGTGGTGGTGGCGGGGTTATATCTTGGCTTGGAAGCTGTGTGAATGTGGGCATCTGGAGGTCTAGCTGTTGCTGCTGTTGTTGCTGCTGGCGAGTGGATGGGATGTGTTGTGAGGGAACGGTGATGGGAGGCCGTGTGAGAGGAGTGGTGGTATTGTTGTTGGAAGGGTGGGAATAGTGGGATGGAGCGAAAGGCGGATGTGCGATACTGTTGCTACGACCGTATGGTGTAAACTCGGCTCCATGCAACATGGTGGAAGAAGACGAGGAAGATGCCAAAAAATTAACACCGCTTCCTACACTGAGAGTCCGGTTTCTTCGCTGAATTCTATCCTGCGAAAATTCAATCGGTTGCTTTGATGAGAAGGACTGTGCAGGTTGATGGTAATGTGAAAAATACGCGGCCGTGGTTCTAGGACTGAGAGAAAGTTGCTGTGATTGCGTGATGGTTGGGAACGCTGGATAATTGATGGTATCCATCACTGTATTGGGTACCGGGCTGTCGAGCTGAATTGCCGCGAATTGGTCCGTAGTGGTGGGACTCAAGGTATACACGGATGGAGACGGGATCCAATGGTTATAAGCAATGTTGGGTTCTTCTCCGCCGTACGTGATTGGACTAAAATCGGACGCGATAAAGGCAGTGTTGTTTGCGCTGGAGATGCTTGCGCTTGTCAAGTCTGCCATGGTCAAGTGAGAATTTGCGGATGGGATTGCGGTTGGTTGATCGGCGGTGAGGATGGAGAGGTTTGGAGGAGCGCTTCCGCTTGTGCCAGAGTTTGGGCTTTGTAGGAGTGCTAGTGGGCTTGTTAACTGGTTGGGTAATGGTATCCCTGGGAAACGCGGGTCAAAGTTGTGGTAATAATTCATGTGTAATCGACCAGTGTCCTCGCTGTTTTTTTTTTGACAGAGAATAGAGAGAGAGAAAGAGGGAGTTAGGCACGTTTTGTTAGAATTCAAAGCATTATCATATACTTGAGGAATTCAGTGAAGCAGCCTTCGATGGGGCAAGTGAGGGGCCTGTAGTCTGGAGAGAATCCCGACGCCCAGAAGGTATTCAAGGATGGGCTGTTGTTTTGCGCGTAGATATATGAAGGGGAGAACTGTGAAAAGAAGAAACGAAAGAGTCAGTGTAACTAATCAATCAAGAAGTCTGAGCTCCTAACAATTTCTTGGTTCAATGAATGAATAAGGTCGGAGGCGTTGCGCTCGCTCGCATTCATTTGCACGCTGCTTATACTCGGTTGCTCCATTGGAGTCGGATCAAGGATCACTGGGATCTCCGTCAGAACAAGATTAGTTTGAGTCCAACTGTCGGCCGAAGGACTCCTTGTTTTCGCAGATCCAGAAACCTCAGCCCTTGCATCAATGAGAACTTGACTATTTGGAATCTGGACAATGAGGGGAAGCGGCGAGACTCTCTTTTTCTTTTGGGCGGCGGGTCGTGACTGTGTGGGTTGTGGCGGGATGGGTGGTGTTGGGATGGGAGTGGTGTTGGCTTGGGCGTAGGTTTCTGCAGAGATATCCTGGCGCCGCTCGTGCATGCGAAGATGGCGGAGGAGTTCGTCCTTGCGAGCAAATTCCTTTTGGCATAAGTCGCAGCAGAACTCTTTGTGAAAGTCGTGTTTGGATTTGATGTGTCGGCGCAAATGTTCGGCGCGTTTGAAGTCTAAACAAAAGAGATGAATAAAAGAAATGAATAAATAAAATAAAAGAAATGAATAAATAAAATAAACAAGGATAAATAAACAAGAATAAATATTTTTGAATTTCTCATCCAAACAAATAAAGGGGGGTGCTTCATTGTCGCCTTTTGATTAAAAGGCGGATAGCACCCCCCTCTCTGTCTCACTCTCTCTCTCTCAAAGGAGCAACTCACATTGTGGACAGAAGGCGCATCGATGCCGTTCCTTCGGCGCGCCATTCTTCTTGCGCGCATTGTACGTCCGCTTCGGAATCCGTGCCTGCATCTCCACGTCTGTGCTCACGGCCGTGTGTGCCGCATCTCCAGATTCACCAGCATATGCACTCAGGCCGCCCACCTCGTCTTCCCCTTCAAAGTCATCGTCTTCGTCGTCGTTGTTGCTGTCGTCGTCCGTATTCAGCGTCTGCAGCATGCGTCCTTCCGAAGCAGCGCTTGTTGAATTGGGTCCGTCCTCGCTCCGGATGTTGCTCGTCTCCGTCTCGGTGTCCGTGTCGGTGCCCGTGCCCGTGCCTGGGCCGGGCCCGTCTGAGAGCGGAGGATGGTCGCGGCCACCAGCGTCGGCGTTGCTGCCGACCCGCGTGTCGCTGCCCTGCATTCAGTAATCAGTCAGCGAAAATCACCAAACACGGACGCCGCCAAGTTGTGACGGTAAAAAATTAAAGTGGTTCCAGTTGGTCCCATATGAAAAATTTTACTTGTGCAAAGTGAGGTGGGGTCTTTTGGGGTGGTTGGCCAGGGTTTGTGAGGTGGGGGAGGGCCAAAATGAGCAATTTTCGGGTCTCTTTTTTGATTGAAACAGCGCGCATCTCCCCCGCCCTTCATTGCAACGATCTTTGATTGGCTCATGTGCTTGTTTCGTTTGTTGTGACTCATGCGGCGTGTCGCTCTTTCTTTGTCTCTTTCTCTGTCTCTTTCTTTGTCGCTCTCTCGGTCTCGGCCTCTGTCTCGGTCTGTGAGGCGGGACGGCGTGCGGGGGTGGCGTTCTGCTGAGTCGTAGTGAGGCACCTCATTTGTCTGTCTTGCTATCTGAACAAAGTGCTATCTACCTGTGCTGCTTATCTGTCTGGAGAGAGAGAGAGAGAGAGAGAGAGAGAGAGGCGGCGGTCCTTGATGCAAACAACAAACAATGCTGAGTGGCTGAGAGTGGCTTACAAATGCATCTGTTAAATTAATCAAAACCAATCAATCAATCAGTCAGCCACTATCATTCCCTGCCGCATGCCGCACAGACACTGCACTTCACACATGGGCATTACGCGGCTCTTCACAGACTGCGCATGCATCGCGATTGGCGTTTGTAACACGTGCGTGTCTTTCTTTTTTTGCAGTCCAGGGTTGTTGTCAATGTTCACAAAATGCATTTATATTGGATATGACTCATCATGACTCATCATGACTCATTGTAAGAAGGTGGGTGAACAAGAAACACGCGCTCCGGCCTTGAAATCTCGCGCATCTCTTGCACTTGCACTTGTTGCACTTGCACGACTGCTGGTGCTGGCTGCCAGTCCACGGACACGTCCTCCACTGTCAGTGTTTGATGCGAGTTTGGAAGGACTGAAGCGGCCTTTGCGGAGCTGTTTCGGGGGAGGGAAGGGCTAATGTCCAGCATGTCCTCCGCGTGCCGGGAGTCCAATATTTTGGGAGTTTCCTGTATTCCCTTGCTGTCAATAAATGACAGACGTCGGTATATTTCGATGCAACACACACCTTTCCAAACTGTTTCGAACGCGACACGGCCAGTCCCGTTGCAGATGAAGACAAGTTGGGGTTTGATGAATAACTCGTTGTCATGGACATGTTGGATTTGGTGCGGTGCCGCACGTGTTTACGCGCATTGGATCTGTGGATCCATTCCGACACTATGCAAGAATGGATGCATAAAACTACAAACAGGCCCAGACCGATCACTGTGAAAGCGAGCCATACAGAATCGATGGATAGACTGATGTACAAAAAAATGTATGGTTTAATTGCAAGACAAGAGTCGCAACAAAACAAACAAGGATACCTTAAATCACTGCAGACGCTGTCTTGAATTGCGACCGTGTCTAATGCCAACACTGTGCAGTCCATCCCGTCGTCAAGTAGTTGTGACGCGTTTGCTGTGACTCTGTACAATTGCTGCTTCACTTCAGGCATGCTTGTTGTGATCTGAGTGGAAGGGGGAATATTTTTTAGACATGTGTCTGAGATGGATATATCCACTTACATTGGCCAAGACCTGCTCGCCAAACGCGGTGGCAACTTGTTCAACGGCAGTGCTGAGTCCCGGTAACTTGCGCGTGTCCAACTAACCAAAAAAAAAAAAAAGATGAGCGCATTTCATTTGAACAAGTCCAAAAACATTCAAAATTACCTCAAACTGCTCCGCAAGTCCTTGAAACTGTTCAACAAGTCGCGAAAGCACTGCCAGCACCACCAACAGCCCATTCAAATGCACCAACGCAGCACTCAAATCCGCCGCGCATTTCCTCATTTCTGCAAAAAACTGTGCCGCGTCAGAAAGTTGCAACGCCTGCGAAGGTGTGCTTGTGACTTTAAACGCGGCCAAGGTTGATGCAGATGTAGTGTCGATGGATTCGAGCGTGTTGAGAATATCAGTGACTTGTTGGATTGCGTTGAGGACCGTCTTGTTTGACAGCAGGTTTTGTTGTATGAGGTTGAGGTACAGTGTCCATGATGATTCAATGTCTGATATCGTGTTGTTGAAGTCTTGGTTGGAGACCAAGTTGGTTGCGTTGGACAGGAGTTGGCTGGAATTTTGAAAACTGTCAGTTTAATTGGATAACCAGCAACTTGATAGCAACAGCAAAACTACCTAAGATCCACATACTGAGCCACATTGATGTTATCAATCACGGTGCTTGCTTTAAGTGTGATATTCAATAAAGATGGATCCGCGCCCATGTCAACGGCAAACTGAGCAAGACCACCCTGCGTTCCTCGCTCGAGACAAGTCTGCCGCGCTTTATGGAAACTGAGCACGCGTTCACCAGCGTCAGGCGACACGATCGAAATAAACACTGCATTCTTGTCATTAAAAGCGGTGCATGTTTCGGCGACACCCACGGCCACGCAGAACATGATGATTGCTAGAACTAGCGTCAAAAAGGTTACGATCGCGAATCCAGTCAACTGTCTGTTTTTTTGTGTGTGTGATAAAATGTCAAACAAAAGTAAAAATAAACTAAAAAAACAAAAAAGCTACCGCACAGCTTCATCCCGTACAACGACCGACCCATCACGACTCCCATCAGGCCTACCATCACTATAACACTCGCACCCAACACTACGGCAAAGAAAATGTACCGGTCACGGTCATACTTGACGATCCCAAACTTTTCAATATATTCCACGACGGTCGTTGAATTCAGCTCCGAAATCAACCTTGTCAGATTCCGTGCAAATTCCTGCGACGTTGCTGTAGATCCTTGTGTACTTTCAGAAACTTGCGCGTGAATGTTTGATTTGATGGGTGTCAGCACAGTCTTGTTGATAACGGTCCATGGATCCATGATGCTGCTGTTGAGTTCGGCGTGGATTCTTGTGAGGTTTGGTAAAGATTGGAGGTGGTTTGAAAACTCCCCCGAGGACAGCGGGGATGTGATGATGGGTTGAATTTGTGCCTGTGTGTATGCGAGTTGTTGGTTGGTTGAGTCTGGGATGGGTTTGATGAGGGATCGTAATTGGAATTGAATGTTGCGTTGTGGGGAAGTGTGTTCTGAGTTGAGGTTGGTGATATCGTTGGAGACCGTGTCGAGATCTGTTGTTAATTTTTTGTCAGCGAATGTTATAATGATTCGAACAATAAGAAAAGTTGTCAACCAATCTGCAGCTGCGACAAGACCACATCCAACCCCGTCACATTCGCATCCACAACCCCTGCATGCCCCTCAACCCATCTCTGAAACTCAACAAGCCTTTCCAGCACCGCCAACAACTCTGTTCCAGCTACTCCAGGCCCAACAAGATCCCTCGTTGGCAATTTTATCGTTGCTGCAAACGTGTCCACGGTTTCATCCATTCCATCGTGGATCGTACGAACGGCGAGGGAGACTGCACTTGGGATTTGTGAGACTACGGATTGTGCGTCGGTTGCGAGATTGTTTGTTTTTGAAGGGATTTGGGAAATGTATGTGCTAATGAGGCGTGATCCTTTTTTTTTTTTTTTGTTCAAGGAGAGAAGGAGTGTGAGTTGTAGAGGAATATCCAGGACTGGGCGAATAAATACCTTGGGCTCCACAGATGACACCGATGCTACCATGTCAGCAATAGGAGTAAGTTTTCTCCACACACACTCGAAAAAAAACCAAACCACCACAACTCACATGATACAAACAAACGACAAAACGAATGAAAACAGCGTAAACCATTTTGTACTAGTATGAAACAAGGCCTTTTTGGGTATGGTTTTAAACCCGACGCATCTTGTATAAATGCCTAGTGTGTTTTTGGGTTTGTTATTTTTGTACTGCTGTTTTGCTTGCTGCTATGCACAAAAAAAAAAAAAAAAAAAAAAACTCCCGCTAGGATAAACGTACCAATTGGTAGAACAAGAATCGCCAGAAAAAGAAGGAAACTGGAAAACGCGAGTCCATCCTACAAATACACATATCCCAATAGATTCAGCAACCTTTCAACTCACAACGGCAACATGAAAAAATCCGTTAAAAAAAACACATACGATAAACTGTTTGACAATATCAGTTGCAATGATTGCGCCAGGAACATCTGAAACAGCTGGCTGAAATTTCCAGCGAACGGTGCGTGCCATGGTTGCCCAGATGCGAATGCCGTCGTCGAGAATGGACGCGTTTGACACGCTTGGAGAGAGGGATGACATGCTTAGGTTAGGTTCGGTTGGTTGGTTGTTGTTGGTGTTGATTGGCTGAAAGATTTGTCAAAACAAAAAAAAAAAAGCGTGAATTTGGGATCGTATTTATTTTTGCAGCATTAGTTTGTTGTATATGTTGTATGTATGTTGCCCAAAAACGGTATGAAAATGAAAAGGCAAATTGTTAAGAGAGAGGGAGTGGTAGAGTGTTGAGCGAGAAGAGTGGGTAATAACAGCTCGCCACTCAATCACTGCTGCTGGTTAATAGCTACATCCAGGTACTGCTCCTGTGCCCTACTTTGCGGCAACTCAATGCGCTGTACTCGATGCAGCTTCGGAGAAGAGCCAACTACATTCGGGGCAGAGGACACGGACCCATTCGAATCCACCGAACTCGACCGCAGATGCATATGCGCGTTTTCAACGTATCGCCGAATGTGGTTCAGCAGTGGTGGCAGAGCAACCACATGGCTTGTCTCCTTCACCATGGCACGCATGGTGTCGTTGGATTGAAGTTTTTTCTTTAGAGATACAGTTGGTGGCACTTGACTCGGTGACAACTCTCCACGACGCACGTGGCTCCGCAAGTGTCGGATCAGTTCATCTCGGCGACCGAATGCGGTTGTGCAGCAGCTGCAGATGTGGTCCCGGATGTTGTCGTGGTGGTATCGGATGTGTCGTGTGAGGTGTTCTTGGCGGCTGAGGGCTGTGAAGCGGTTGTGTATTTTGATGGTGTGTTTTGGTTGGTGTTGGTGTTGTTTTCGTTGTTAATGAGTGGGCAGTGGAGAGGAAGCTGGTGCTTTACATTTGGGGCAGAATGGGCAGAGATGGTATCCAGGTGTTCGTGGCATTTAGGTTTTATGCAGTTTGCCTTGGGGGCCTTTGTTTTGGTGGGACGAAAGTGTGTCTGGGAGAGTGGTCTGCTAAAGACAATAGTGGCTGCTTTAATAGAAGTGTGGCTGCACGACTGCCCAATATATTCTATTCGCCCGTAAAAATCAGCGCAAAGAGAGGCTGGGCGGGTTTTCTGGCCGCTCGGCCCGACCAAGTGTTTAAAAAGAAAACAGTTCGGCGATGTCGGGGAAAAGGCGTTCCGGCTGCTTCTCCGCTTTGCGTGGTATTCCTGGTACGCGTGACACGCCCGTGTCTCCCGTGCGCTTGCATTGTTCTCTCTGAGAGTGGTTGGTCAATTTAAACTGAGGCGTCAGCTGACCCCCCGTTGTTGGTGCCACGTTGCACTGTGCTGCATTCAAAAAACAAGAACAGCGACTATTCAAAATTGCCAATCAAAACAACAACAACAGCAACAACAACAACAATGCATGTACATACATATAATACAGGCAAACAAGAATACTAGACACAGTAACCACATGAACAAAATCATAAAAAAAAGAATGCGCCACGAATCTGCAGAGGAAACGAATTCGAAAAAGATACAAAATAACTGTCCCAAAAGCCATCGTCTCTTTTGTTTACACACGGCCAACATCATACCGCCGTACAAGATCCGCCACACTGCCTTCATCCAAATCTGCCAAAATTCCCTTCATGATTGCTACATTTTTCAAGTCAGCCCCTGCCGCTGCTTTATTCTCCTGCTGCTGCTGCTGCTGCTGGTGTTGCTGATGTTGCTGATCAGATTCCATCGACGCCTTCCACGCATCTGCCTGATGCCCCAAAAAGTCACCCACAACGGGCGTCATCACAACGCTACTCTCAAAGTCCTGAATCTCTTCCATCATGCTATCCAGCCGATCAAGGAGCTGTCTGCTAGACGGTCGCCGGATCCTAGATGCACGCGCGGGACCAGCGATAGACCCAGCCTGCGCAAAGAATGCATCGTTTTGCGGTTGCGCGAAATCGCCGCGGACTGATTGTGCGTCCATTCTATGTGTGACGGAGGGTGCTGGGACCATGTATTCGATCGGTGGAGGTCTGTTGGATGATGCTGCATGTGGTTGTTGGATTGTGGACGGGCTGCTTGCAAACGAGCGTGGACTCCTGTTGGAGGAGGAAGGAGAGGATACGGCATTGGGTTGAAACTTTTGTTGCTGCTGCTGTTGTTGTCCCAATGACGACGAAAATAAAAGTGCGTCCCGCTTTTGACGCAGGGAGCCCTTTTTTAAAGGTTGCGAAGCTGAGTATTCGCGCGCCGTGGCGAGCTGCATGAGCCTTTTGGCAAAAAAGCGTTCATCGTCTTCTGGGAAGTCAAAGTGATGCTGGTGTGGCAACGGCGGGGTAACAGGGCTCGAGAGTGCAAAAGGAATCACTGGAGAGCCGGTCAGTAGATTGGGTAAACTGGCACGGTGGTGCACGGATGGGTGCTGCTGCTGCTGATGGTGGTGGTCGAGAGCGCTGTCACTTCGGCGCATAGTCTTGTCTTGTGGCTGTGAATTCGAGGGCGGTTTCAGCGTATATCCGGAACGGTCAATTTCCACGGATGCATTCCTGCTTTGAGACTGCTGCTTTTGTATCGACACTCGCGGTCCACCGCTTCCGCCGTTTCCATCTCGCTTTACATTGAAGCGCTGATCCACAGGAAGTAAAACTGGGCTTTTGATTGTCAAATCATCAAACGCCGAAAGAGAAGATGCCGAGTGCACACGATCTGCGGTCGTAACAGATCCAGTTGACAAGGTGGGGGATACAAGCGCCTCCAGGTTTTCAATTTTCATCATGTTTCCAGCAGCTTCGTGCGTGCTTCTCTGACTCGGAACACGATTATCCCTGTCGCCATGAATCTCTTGGGTACTGGTGTTTCGAGATACGATGCCGTCAGAACTACTTCTGGGCTGCTGCTGCCGCCACAGTTTCAGTAAATCCAGGGCCCCAAACGTGTTTACATTTCTCATGATGTGGGCATCCTCAGAAAGCCCCGAGAAATTGGAGGCATGGCTCAAATCTCTCCGCGCAGTGATTCCCGTTTTAGGTTCTGCAGGAGAATTGGCAGACATGAATCCTGAAGTAGAAGTTGAAGATCCACCGGCAACAGTAGAAATGGAACGGGCATTCTTGGATGTATTGGGTTTGGGCAAGCTGGAGCTGGTGGAACCGCTCAAACCACTGCTTTTACTTGCGATGGAGTCTCTTCGAGAAAGCCCAGGTTGATTGGATGTGGATGGAAGTTGGTGGTTGCCGCTTGTGCTGGCGGCGCTGAGTTTCGATGCGCGATTGTTTGCAAGGACACGTGCGATTGCGGCCTTGTTTTGTTGGATGTTTGTGAGGAGCATGTTGAACACTTCCGTCACATTTTGAGGGGCCCTTGCCGTTGTTTCGCAGAATGGTATGTGAAGCGATGCAGCAAACAGTTTGGCGGTTTCGGATGGGACTTGCCGTTGAAAGCTGTAGCGCAGTTGCGAGTTTGAGTGGGTGCCATGCAAGGGAGATGAAAGAGAACATTACTTCTTTGTCAAGTCGAGTCTGGACCCAACGAGCAGCAAATGCATTGATGAGTCCGGCTGAGTCACACCCGAATCCCGGCTACGCAGCGCAATAGCCAGACTACGAGCCCGGTCGAACGAGGCAGCACTGCACACGCAAAAGACGAGCATTACACCGTCTGCATCACGCAGCGCCGCTGAAAGAAGTGCATCGTTTGCGGGGTTGCCGCCGACTTCAGAGACCGAGGCAATGATTCGCGTGTCCGTGTTTGAAGTATTGGAGGAGTTGGGTCCATTCGCTGCGATCGAGTGCCTGACAACAACTGTGTGTTGCAGTGTTTGTTCATACTGGTCCACTATTGAAAATGGTATGAGTTACAACATCCAAACAGGTAGCATGAATACATGGCATGTTCTAACCAGCTGTGCTCGAGGGTTTCGTGCCACTCGCAAAGGCTGCGATGAGGGCAGTCTTGCCAGAGCCAGACTCTCCCGCAACAACAATGTGGGCGTGGGTCACTCTTCCGTTATCGTCCACGAGCATGTGAGGCTGAGAGAGGGACTGATGATGAGGTTGCGAGTGAGGCTGATGGAGGCGAGGTCGATCGATTTGTCCACTGCTTGGCTGAGTGTGTTTATGACCTGGTCTCGTTATAAAATACAAGTAAATATCACCCTACAAACAGGAACAGCAACTGGATGAGTGCGTACCAGCAGTACAAACAGGCGGTTGCCTCCAGCAACGTCAAGAATGCCCTCGCGTGCTTCGCCCCGACCGCACCCACGGTTGTATGTGTCCCGAGTGAGTCCTCTGCTGAAGTCCCCCTTCTCTTGCTTCATTCTCGCTTCTTCTCTTCCTCTCCATCTTCTTCTCTTCTCCTTCAGGCCTTCTTGTCTGATCGCATCTCTTTCATTTTATTTAGCCGCTGCCGGCGCTGACGGATCCCAAGCCTCCCTGGCCCACTTTGTGTCAACTTTGATTGCGCAGCGCGAGCATATGAACAACGAGGAGCGGGTAAGCCTTGCTTGCATTACATATGAATTGGGATGCCATGAATTAAACCACTCATCCATCCGACCCTCAAATCCAGATTCTCTCCACAGTCGTTTCCAGCGACAGACTCCAAATCGTCGAAGAGTCCATCGTGTCCATGGTCCACGACGCGCCCATTGACTGGTTCCTGCCGCAAGTGAAGCCAACGAGAAAGAGAGTTGTCTTTCCCTTGGTGCGTGTTCTTGTTCTTGCTTTTCTTTTTCTGCCCGTTCGGACACGACACCCATTTTTCTTATTTGTCCGCACAATTCCACCCCACCTTTTTTAACACCATTTCTCAGGTTACCATTGTCCACTTGGACCCCGCCACTGCAAAGATGCAGACCATGCACATGTACTGGGACCAGGCATCCGTGCTGCGCCAGATTGGTGTCCTGCCAAACTCGCTGTACTGTAAAGCGAATGCCTCCGAGACCGTGCTGCCTGTGCAAGGACCTCGCATCGTTGATAGGCTCCAGGAGCCGTACAACAACCTGGCCGCCAGCGTTGAGAACGTTGCGTATGCGGACAATTACGAAGGTTGGTTTGTCAGTTTGAATGTAAAATTTGCCCAATCTGGTCTGAAGCAAAAAAATTTCATCAGAACCCAGCTCAGTTGTCGCATCCAGAAAGGCGTCCTCATTTGACATCTTCAACCAGCCACCAACCACCGCCGCTGAGCAATACCAAGCTGACTCTCGGGCCAACCCTGCGCACACGGAAATGAGCGGGATTATGGGTATGGCAGAGCCTGTGACTGGAAGCAAGCCTTCCAGCCGTGTGATTCACCGTCCAGGCGGCCCCGTCTCGGACATTTTCGGCAACGACAAAACATATCAACCTGCTCGTACAGGAGTTGCCATCAACCCACAGAGGTATCAGAGTAATGTCGTGTTTGGACATGACGAAGCACCGCTTCCCGCTACTACTCCTGCTGCGGCTGCAAGATCGAGAAATGAATCGGCTTCTTCAGTAAACAATGAGTATGCATCCAACGGTGCTGGAGACCCAGTCACTGGCAGTAAACCCTCAAGCCGTGTTATCCATCGACCAGGAGGCCCAGTGTCGGACATTTTCGGAACCGAAGCGTCTCGCTCTGCCCCGCAACAACAACAGCAACCAGCCGTTGCTGCACCCGCCGAAGCTCCATACTCTCGCCCAAATACTGGACGCCGTGATCCTAACTGGTCCAGCCTCAGTTACAACAACAATGGCTTCGATGAAACTCCCCTGCCCGCTCAAACTGGCCGCAAACACTCTTCCTTTGGACTGAGCGGCGCAGAAAGTCAAATTGAGTTTGGAATTGCTGCACCACAACAGCACCGCACTGGCCGTGGTGGATACCACAACCCAAACGAGACCCAATACGAAGCCGCTGACCGAAAAGCAGCTGCAGCCACCCATGCAGCAAACGTTGCGGCTGCCGGTGCTGTCTCTGGAATGGTTGGAACCGCTGGTCCAGGCGGAAGATATGACCGGAATGCACCCAGTGTGGAAGCTGCTTCCAAGCCTTCGAGTAAAGTGCTTGCGCCACCTGGTGGAAAGACTTCAGTCTTCTTCGGATGATTCTCTTTTTGCTCGCAAACGTTATTTCTTTTTTCATTTCCGTGAACTTTGGGTTACAATCGCGCCTGTGATTTCTTTTTTTTGAACTTGGTTATTTGAGTGTGTTCTCGTGACTGAGTATCTTTATTTATAAATATCTTGCCAACTCTTGGTCGTGTCTGACTTGGACTTTAATTTGTTGGCCAAGTTCGCCCACAAAAATATCGGACAAAAAAACTGGAAACCAAGATCTTGAAATGCAAAAAACGTCCGAATGTACTCGCACGACTCGCTTCAAACGTTCCAAACCCTCAAACTCTTATCAAAAGAACCTGTATACAAAATAGTCCCAGACACGCCACCCGTATCCACCAAAGAAACACACAACGCCCGCACAAGTCCTTCATGCCCCAAACATTCACCCACTTTGCGCGCAAGCGGTGCATGGAAATCAGACGCGCCACCCAGTTTGAACGAGGCCGAGCCGGCTTGCGTTGAAAACACGGTGCCAACGTCGAAAAGAACAACCTTGTTGTCGTCGCTTGTCGCGGCAAGGAGTAATGCTCTTTTGGGAGAATTGGTGCCTTTGGTGGAATCGAATGTATCTGGAACAGTGTTGCAGCGAACAATTGATGGGTGGGTATTGGATGAGCGCTTGATAACTGTGACTTAAATGACTCACCTTTCCAAACGAACACACATTTTGGCCGGCTAAAAGCATCTGCGACAACCCCAAAACAGTCGCCAACAAACTCCACCAAAAACGGCGATATCGCATCAACACGTGGGATCTGATTCACAGTGTAAAAACATACACGCCCAGACGGCATGTCGGTATACACTGCCAACAACCCGACACCTTCTTGAACAGTGACACACATGTCCATAGGAGTGAATGAAACCCAATCATCGCCGTTTAGATTCATTGAATGCCGTGAGTGATGCGTGGGTTCTGTGGAAGCAGTGCCATTTGCAGGATTGAATGAGACAAAATGCAGAGCACTGTCGTTCCTGCATCCAACCACAAATGTTTCATCGGCAGGTTCCTGACTATCCATTCCCAGACGAGTTCCCAATCGTGCGGGTAAAAAGACAAGCGACTCAATGGCCCCCAAAAACGTCATTGAATGAATCTGAACAAAGTTGCTCCCTTCATCCAACGCGTACACAGTCACGGCCCAGTCATAACCGGCCGTGACCATAAAAGCGCCCGATTTGCTGAACGCCACGCGCGAAACGTATTTTGAGTGGTGTTTGAAGGACTGTATCACGCGTTTTTCCAGCGCATCGACGATGACACATGTGCCATCCATGGCTGCTGCTGCCACCCAGTTTCCATGCACAGGATGCACAGCGAGAGACAGGACCGGTGACTGTACGGTCATATGTTCCACCTCCCCGGTTGACCTGTTTCGGAAGATGAGCTGTTTGTTGGAGACGGAGGCAACGATAGTGTCCAATGAAGGTGACTCGGCAACGCTGAGGACACTGCCAGCAGTGGGGATCAATGCAGTCTCCTTCGGTGACAGCGACTCGCATCTTTCAAACTGGAGCCGGCTGCTATGTATCGATGGAGCATTGTCTGATGAGACTGGTGCTGATTTGGAGCTGAGAAAGAATTCAACGACCGCCGCAAGAGAAAACGGCAGCATAGAAGAGACGTCTTTCGAATTCGATTCCCGCTCTTCGTTCGCAGATATGGACATTTGGCTTAACCGGTCATCGAGACATGAGACTTGGTCGACGGCCTCTTTAATGGAGGCCGCGAAGCGCGCGGTGAGACCCGTTTCTTCAAGATTAACGCCTTCGCTTTCGAGGTGGGCAAGTGCGAGGAGGAGAGACACGTGTTTTGTGCTGCGGATGAGGTGGTCGTTGGAGAGCATGATTTTCGTGTGATTATTTATTTGGTTCTATTTTATTTACGAGTTCTTCAAGTTTAACTTGGTCAAGATGAAGGAAATTACTCCGTCGCTGCGAAATATGAACTTGTGCTGGATGACTTTTGTGTAGGGTGCGATAAAGAAGGGACTCATGCTCAGCAGAAGCGACGCAGTTACTGGGATGCTTTCTCAGTGTCGACAAGTGTCAGCAACAAGGAACGGGAGACTCACCCATCCACCCTAAACACCTCCACTTTGCACCTCGACCCCACGTCCGTCCAAACCCAGTCCAGGCCTGAACCATCTCTTGACCCACGCACAGCAGTCCATTCAGAAGAAAAAAGCGCATATTGCTTCCGTGCGGCCACACACCCAACAACGCATTAACCACATTAAACTCGTGCATGATTCCAGAGAAAATAAAGACAGCCATGGTCGCAATGACGGCGTTGATTCGATGGTTTCGCTGGTTCGAATCACGCTTCTTCAAGCACTGTAAGGACCGCAAAACAGGCGCAAATACGAAGTGGTGCAGGCAGCTTTTGATGGGAAGATTCCAGCGATGCGACCACTGCGAAAAAGACAAGATGAATCGATGGATCGCGACTGAAAAGAAACGTACAAAGTCTCGAAGTGATGTCGCAAAATACGGCGCATTGTGCAGCGGATAAAAGTCACAGCCCGTCAGCACTGCAGTTGTAAGCATTGCTGTGTCGTAATCTGGGTTGGGTCATGCGTGTCAATCAGTTGCTTCCATGCTATGGGACAGTGGGACCCACACAGCTGCATCAGCGAAAATGCCACCAAGACAAAGATGAAACACTCCATCATCAACTCAGTGTCCTGGAACGGGATCAGGAACCGTGGCTGTAGCGCCGGGAACGGACGCGCTTCATAGTGTGCGAGTCCGACGTTGAATATGAAGATGTGCATCACTTGCTGTGCCAGAAACTGCAGATAGAAGAGCGAGTTTCGATCCTTGATCGATGCCGTGCGCACGTGTGCCTTCTCCCAAGCGTTCTGTTTGACGGCCATGTCCCAAATCTTTTCAAATTTGAAAATGGACGAACTCACTTGGGCCAAGAACTTGGCCAAGACGGAGCTGCATGCCCACATCAACGGCAGCATTGGTATGCCTGACCTCCGCAAGCTCGCTGACTTGAAAGGGGTGCATCTGCCGGCTGAGATTGCTCTGCCAGGCAGTGCTGGGTTCTCACTGGACGACGTATTTGCCCTCTTCTCCAAAACAATCTATTCAGTCGTTCGAGATGCGCAGGCGCTGCAGTTTGTTGTGGAGCATGTTGTGGCTGCGTTCAAGAGAGACGGCGTGCGGTACTTGGAGCTGAGAAGCACGCCCAAGAGTCTTGAGGGCATGGACATGGACGGATATGTGTCCACAGTCGTCTCTGCAATCTCAAAGGCCATGTCCGAAAACGAAACGATTCGAGTCAAATTTCTCCTCTCTGTGGATCGCAGACATGACCCCGAGACTGCATCAACCATCGTTTCCCTCGCAATCAAGTACGCAAACCTGTTCCCAAGCATCGTTGTTGGTGTCGATGTATGCGGTAACCCCGCATGCGGTGGCATCAAACACCTCGTCCCATCTCTTTCCCGTCTCAAGCTGGATGCACCAACCCTGAAACTTGTCATCCATTTCGCCGAAATCGAAACCCCGCCCGAAGAAGACGAACTCTTGACCATCCTCTCGTTAAACCCAGACCGTCTGGGCCACTGCACATTCGTCCCCGATCACATCATGGCCACCATGCGCGCACGCAAGATCCCCATCGAGATTTGCTTGTCCAGCAATGTCGTTGGCGGCACTGTCAACTCGTTTGAAGCACATCATTTGAAGCAGCTGTGGGACTCGGGATACCCGAGAGAGTGTTTGATTTTGTGTACAGACGATGTCGGGATTTTCTGTTCTGATCTGAGCAACGAGTATGTCATTGCGCGAAGAGTTTTGGGCGTGTCGAGAGAGGTTATGGAGGAGTGGGCGCAGCTTGTTTGCGACAAGTATGCGCGGTGATTGAATCTCTATTAAAATGGACATTGCAATCATTGGCGAAAACGCAATGGAGCAATTTTGGAACTGTTTTTGAGCTTTTATGTGCACAGAATGAATGCTGTCGATGCAGTGAATGACCTCCAGTCTAAAATAAACAGATGAATATATTTTAGTGGGTAAAAGTCTACTTTCTGTTGAGAAACTTGGAGACACGACGCTGGTCAAGAAATTTGACTGCAAACTACATATATATTCATTTTCAATCATTTCCAGAGCCGCCTTAGCTCATCTGGGAGAGCGTAAGACTGAAGATCTTAAGGCAGCGTGTTCGATCCACGCAGGCGGCATGCCTTTTTGTTTCATCTTAGCTTTCTCATTACACACATGTATCCTTTGATGTTTTGGCACTGGTCAAATGCAGTTTGTGCAAGCATTATCTCCAGAATTCACAGGAGGTAGACCTTCCAATAAGGAAATAGGACATCAGGAATTTTGTACATGCAGGTCAAGAGTGTGTCAATTCCTTTGGGCCTTATGCTGATTCTTAATTTGGATAGTAAGCATCAAACTTTTGTTACATAATCAACAGGATTATGTCACAACTCTGGACCCTTCAAGTCTCATCTGTAAATCTCAAGTGTATTTTATCGTAAATCTTGGAATATTCAAGATTGACATAACAAGGAAGCAATGTTGATCTCTTGTCTCTATTCCTATTTAAGCTCATGTCTTTTATTGAAATATAGATCAGTGAATCCATAATCAAGAATGCGCAGCAAGAGTTTGCTCATCAAGGAAATTTCCCACGGTTTCTGAAATTCGCTTGTTATTTTGAACCAATTCTAACACATCACAATTT
>QEAP01000312.1:0-25579 GCA_006535975.1 Chytriomyces confervae | reverse complement strand
AAAAAAAAAAAAAGAAAAAGCTGACTTTGTGGGACACTCTCAAAAACAGCTACAACTCGCTCCGTCGTCGGCGTGACTACGAAATTGAGGGCTTCACAAACGACATTCTCATGCTGCGAAAGCAGCTCAAAAATCTGGAAAAAAGTATCCTCAAGTACGGTCCGTTGGAAGATCGCGAACTCGTGTTGCTCAATATGGCAAGAGAAACTGGGAACCGGGCAGCGCAGATTTCTTCAGATTTGCAAGGGTTGAAGGTGTGTGCTTGTAGTCTTTGTTTTCTGTTGTTTGGACCTTGTTGCTGATGATTTTTTGTTTTTTCAGAACAAAATTCTGAGTACAGAGAATGACTTGCGATCTCTTGTAATATAGAAACCATGCACAAAACGCCGTGTATGTGATGTCGAATGTCTCGCGCTTTTTAATAAAATGTTGTAAGTAAGTGGGCGAATGTTGCCCGTGTGTCACGATGACGCGTGAAATATCGACAAGCAGCTGCCAATACAAACGAGATCATGTTGGACCCATTACCTGCAAATTCATGGATTCAATTTTAAAAGTTGTGTGTGCATTTACAATAAATAAAAAAAAAACCCACCAATTTGTTTCTTTTTTGGAATTGTCAGTTACGATATTTCATCAACGCGATCATGTTCAACCGGCCCGTCTTCAAGCTGCCGACTGCGGAGAGCGTGCTGGAGGACAAACTGCGATCCAATCCGTACTATCCATTCAGTGTTGTGCGTCGAAAAGGTTAGCGTTCTGCTTAGTCTGCTTAGATGGGAGTATGAAATCTCACACACACAGCCTCGAAAAACCATTGCCGAAACCCCAAAAAAAAAAAAAAAAGAGCTGGAATTCTCTGCGCAATATACGGCGCTGTATTTTGCAATTGCCGGGTTGCTGGTGTCAATTGTAATGCTTATCGCGTGGATCACGGGGAACCTGCCCAGCAATGTAATGAGCGAAAAGCCCCACCCACCACAAATTCACGCATCAACGAAAAACTAAAAAAAGAGGGTCGTCCCGCGCAATTTCCTTCTCAAAAAAAATGACACTCTCAGGCGTTTTTTATTCTGCCCATGATCACGGCGGTCGTCTCAATCACGGCCATCTGGAACTACAAAGATACCCGATACTACACGCTGTATCCGAAACAGAAGGAGTACTCGTTTGCGCACAACAAGAACGTTCATGTCCGCGGGCAATATTATAACATTTATATTCGAATGAGATGTGAAGTCAGATCAGGTTTTCGCCCCCCTCTTTTTTTTTTTTTCCAATGGAAATTCAACGCGCACACACACGGCTGCTTTCCAGGCTCAAAACCGTATTACCACCTCGTCTTGAATGGATACGAGATTGATTCACGGCGAATATCGGGGTCGACAACGAATTCTGATGTGAGCGCCTGTTGAGCTTTGGTGTGTGGGGGGGAAAGCAGAGGAAAGTTGTTCAATGACAGTTTTTGCTATTTCACTCTTTTCTCAGAAACTACGGCGGCTGGGACAGAAAATAGCAGGCAACCTTAACATCAAGTGTGTTGTATTTGTTGCAGTTATTCCAATTTCACGAAAAATACTGACTGCTCCGTCTCGCTGTTTTCCCATCAACACAGTTACTTTGACGAAGCAAACACATCAAAGCACCACGTGATACGGCATTTCAGGTGAGAAGTAATTTTTTGACGCGTTCTTTTTCTTGGTTTTATTTTTTTTGCCAACGGAGACTTGACGCGTTTTTCTTTTTGTTGTGTTTCCAAAAAGGGTCGACAAGCAGGTCTTTACGTTCCGAAATTAGGGATAATGCTGGCACGGACAAGACATCAACACGAGGGATAAAAAAGCAATGACGCGCAGGATCGCAGACTTGGTTTACCCATTCCCTCTTTCTCGTTCAACAACATGTTCCCAGGCAGAAAACTGTACTTTAATTTTTTTTCTGTTTGGACCTTTGCCAAATCTTGAGCCCCAGTAATAAATAAATCAAAAAAAAAAAAAAAAAGCACATGCTTGCTCACCACCCACGGCTTTTGCGTATCTTGGAAACTCTACTTTGCACATACGACGCATTACCCCATAAACCCCACCCCTTCATAAATCTAAGCCAGTCAATCATGCACAGCTCAAACTGATCCATCATGACTTCCTTCGTGAACGTTTTCCAAACGGATCCTCTTTTTTTCAGAGCGCGAATGAGGCAGGTAAAGTACCAGTCCAACAGCTCTGCCTCAACCTTCTCATCCAGCCAGTCAATGCTTGTCGCGAGGAAATAAACCACATCCTTCATCCCGCTTCCATACCCGACATACTGAAAATCGCAGAATGCAATCGCAGGAAGTCCGTCTGAATCCAACATTGCATGATTGAGTAGACAGTTTTCCGTTTTGGCGTCACCGTGGATTAATGTAGTCAAATCCTTTGGAATGGATAGAAGCAATTCATCCACGCGAGTGCCAAGCTGTTGCCAGTCCTTGTCCAGCCTCGAGAATTCAGAAGAGCGAGTTGCAAGGTACCAGTATGAGCCTTGATCCCACACGCCTTCTTCTGTGGATGTCGTCTCGGTCATGGACCGTAGTGGGTGTGACTGACTGCTGCTGCTGCTGCCCATGAAGTAGCCGTGCAAGTTTGCAAACCATTTTAATGCAGCTTTTGCTTCCACTTGCGTAACAAGAGCGCTCATGGTATCTGGATATGCGACTGAGAGATCCTCCATGAACAAAACTGTAGGTGCGCTTGCGTAAAGACGGGCCACTCGAAACATGCATGGTTCCACAGGCAGCGGCACCAGTTGATTCATGATGGAGTAAAAGTATCGCTCGACTTGGTATGAGATGATTTTGCGTTGGAATGACTCTGTGGGGCGGGAGGCAGGTTTCTTTGGAGCGACGGTTTTGACCATGACTGAGACGGAGTCGCCAGAGCTTCGCTGCTTGTACGTTCGTTTCACGATGCTGCCCATTCCATCCCACAGCGACGCGATGCGCACATCCTTGCCGCTCTGTTCGTAGTCCGAGTCCATGAATGTGAGTGTATATTTCCCGCTTTATTAAACCCGATATTACTAAATAAGATACGTTAAAAAACAAGAGCGCCCCTTGTTGACTCCCGTTCATTCTCCCGTTCATTCGCCCTCTGCTTCTCCATCACTGCTCTCATCTTCTTCATCATCACAGCAAACAACCTGCCGCAGCGAGGATTTGACCCGAACAGCGTCCGGCACTTCCACGCCCTTCAAACGCTGCACGGCAATCCTTTTCCGTTTTGCCATATCGCTCCTCCGCCGGTCGTCAGATGGTGATATCAATTGCATCAGTTTCGGTGATGGCAATGAATGATGCTCCAGGTTCAGCGACAGTGAACTGGATCGTGAAGATACAGCCGGTGTAACTTCAACGAATCTACTACTATTTCCGCCAAGATTCGAATGAGAAACAGACTGGTCAACAGTGCCCATATTCGGATGTGTGGTTGTTGTTGTTGTGCGCCGTTCTGTGGCCTTTGCGAGAAAAGAAAGGTCCAGCCTTTTCTTTTCCTGATGTGCGCCGTCATGCAATGCGTGTTGTTGGTTGCGGGATGCCGGGGCGGATGATTGAAAGTTTTCGGGTAATAGAATAAGACTGAGTCGTTTTCCTGAAACTGGTGCCGAAGGTGTGATGGTTTCAAGCGGTAGTAGCCGCGATGCAACCACCTTCGAAGGAGCATTGTTTAAAGAGATGGATGGTTGCTTTGGCGTGACCGTTGCACTTGTCGCTTGCAATGTTTGGATTTCCAGAGATTCGGTAGATTGCCGTGCGACGTTGGAGCAGCTTTCCACAGTCCCGCTAACCGGTGCCACAGAAGGAAGTACCTCCACAAAGTCCTCCAACCGAATATCCAAAGATGAGAAATCTGATGATGGTGAGGGTATACGTGCAACAGCAGCAGCAGCAGTAGCAGCAGTGTCTTGAGTGTGCTTCGACTCAACAAGTTTCGGCGGCCTATCGAGTGAGCTTGCATTCGAACCGCCCCCGGTGCTCTCAATGTCTCCTCCAGCAGTATGGGCAAACAACCGGTTCTTGTTGCTTCGCATGAATCGGTACACCAGGAAACAGCCAATCGCAATGCCTGCGACCGAGATCCCGACCCCGGCAATCACTGCCGTAGTGTTCCCACTTGGGTCTGACGGATGCAGCGGCGGCGGAGTGCTGGCCGTTGTGTTGAGGGAGGACATTGCGTCGTCGTCGTTTTTGATTTTGGGTGTGGAATGCGGAATCTGCTTGGATCACCACGTCAAGAACTGTAAATGAAATTTTTTGGTAACGAGTGTGAAACAAAAACAAACGATTTCATTATCTTCATTCATTGCTTTAAATGCGTGTTGTATCAGTCATCATCCACGGACAGCAGCGCGAATGCGTTCCTTCCTTGGTCCCTTCTGCCGCGATCGCGAGTCGACGATCCAGCCTCGTCATCATCGCTCTCATCGGCCTCAACCTCCTTCACCCTGCGTTGCTGCTGCTGATGCTGCTGCTGCTTCCTGCCCCCTCGTCCCTTCTTCTTCAGATTCCGATTCTCAGTTTCACCTTCTAAAGACCCCGCATTTCCTTCATTCGATCGATCCATCTGCTGCGTTTCGATTGCACGTCGCTCAGCAAAATAGCCAGGTGGTTTGAACCCTAGCAACAATCGACCATCATTTGCCATCCGTAAAAGAAGATTTGCCGCGCGGTATACATCAGGTCGCGAAACTTTTGGGGTCAAAAAGCCACGTTGAATTGCAAATGCTGAAAAAAAAAATAAAAAAAATAATCAGGAAACATAATCATGCAAAAACTTCCTTACACAACACAAACCTTCGCAAATATCCCACGCACTCCATTTATAATTCTGAAGCGCTTCTCGATAATGCTCTGCTTTAAACTGAGTCGATCCAGAGACGGCATCTTCAACACCCGTGCTCACAAGAGGTGGCTCAAGGTTAAGAATCTTTTCAACAGGGATACGTTCTGCAAGATATTGCACGGCAGAATAAGGTTCTTGGACTTGCGCAATCTTGTACATGCCGGATAAGATCTAACGCAAAATAATGTCATATTTTGAGTGAAACAATTTCTGGTATCAAATGTTAGACGAGGCCCACTCACCTGCACTGGTTTTTCCAAAACCGCAGGAAACACTAATCCAGGACAGTCGCATAGTCGAACAGTCTTGTTCAAATGGATTGTTTGAAAATGTTTAGTGTGGCCCGGTGTGCTTGAAGTTGACACGACTTTTCGCCCAACGATTCCGTTGATGAGCGATGATTTTCCAACGTTTCTGTTTATCAAAAGAGAGTTGTTTTTTGCTTTTTGTCAGTGACGCGATTTTTTTTTTTTTTGGGGGGGCGTCTAAAATCAGCCTTACGGATGGCCAATCAATCCAATAGTAATCATGTCTGTGCGAGGATCGTGATCGGTTTCTTCATCATGCGACGGTTTTTCCACTAATATTTCAGTGTTGAGCAAAGAGTTAGTCCCGTCTGGGAGGGGGGAATTGACTAAATTACCTGGCGCATCATCTTCAGAATCACTCGTTTCCGAAAGTGCCGCGTTATCGGCACCATTTTTTTCAACGCTGCTGAGCATCTGCTCTCGCTCCCTTCGAAGCCTTTCCCTCCGCCCACCTTTTCCTTCCCTCCCAACACCTTCATTGCCAGGAATTTCGTTCATACCATTCTCCCCACTCAACATGCGTTTCTGCATCGCTTCCAATTCACGACGCGCTTTCACTTCCTCTTCAGCACGAATCATGGCTTCCCAATCTACAGCAACACCTTTCGAGTCAAAGAGTTCCACGTCTCGACATGCTTTTAATACTGTGGATACACCGACGGCTCGAATGTACCGTGCGACGCGTTTACTGAGTTTCGCGCGGGTAAATGGTTGAATGTCGGAGGCTTGGGTATCGGGAGCGGAGGTGGAAGGAGGAGGTTGTTGTTGAAGATGCGCTTCTGGTGGGTAGATGCTGAAACTTGCCGTGTGAAGGCCTGGGTATCGGGTTTCAAAGTACCGGGTCCACGCTTGAAGTGTGGGTGCGTCGATAAGGTCGATCTTTGTGTGCCCCGGTTGTTTTTTTTTTTTTGTGTGTGTGAGATTTCACCAGCAGAAGGGAACAGTTGAAAAATGAATCACCTTGTTGAAGACGAGAACAAGTTTTTTCTTCATCCTTGTGACAACGTAGTCAAACAGCGTTGGTGGGAAATGCAACACTGGATGCCTGGCATCAACGACAAAGAGGACAATATCGCTAATTGGTTGTGTTCGAAAAAAGGAGCAGGTTATCAGCGGTTTTTTTGGTTGAAAACAAAAAAAGATTCGTACGAAATCTCGACAACGCGCCACAGCTGCCGCCACACTTCCAAGTTGTGTTCGAAATAGCTCAAATCCTGCGCATTCCAAGTTGAATAAACCGATTGCAGCCATTGCTCGAAAATAATCTTTTCGCGAGATTCAACTCGTTCTTTTGATTCTCCTTTAAACCACGGCGGTCTGCGTGGGAACGTGATGACTTTGGAAGGGTCTGGGTACAACGTTTCGAAGCCGATTTCAAGCGCGGATTGAGGCACGCGTTGTAACGGTTGTTGAGCACGCAGTTTTCGTTCATGCATTTCGGATTTCGATAGTTTTGCAAAGACAGACACGAGCCTGTTGTTTTTTTTTTTTTTTTCGAAAGAAGGAGAAAGAGCATGAGAGAATCATTGGGTTTATAGGAAAGAGATACTGACCTGTGGGCATTTGACAAGGAGGCTGATTGAGATTGGCGTGCATCGAGCGTGGGAACCGAGACACTGTCACGGGTGGTTTCGCTCGGAGCATGATCTGGGATCTCATCGTCTGCCGCTGAATGCTCCGCGTACGTGTTCTCGAGATGAGCTCCGTCCTCGCGAAGACGATTCCGCTTCGCCGCAAGCTGCGCCTTCTTTTTCTTTGCGCTGAAGGGAAGGGGCATTTTTGGGTGATCTGGATGTTCAAAAGGCGTAAAATTGTTTTATTAGTATTTATTTGTATTTACCAAATATAGAAGAAACGATGGCTGAGGTTGAGGCTGGCGACGCCGTGTCCTCCTCCATTGCGTACCTCGTGCCCAAGAGCGACGACCCGGACACTCCCGCGTTCACGTATGCGAAGGATTGATGCATGTACTGGGGCTGAGAGATCCGCTGACCTTGTTGTTATCACAGCTTCAGAGCCGTCCTTATTGGCTCGCTGTTTGCGCTTGGTCTGACCGTTGCAATGTCTGTGTGGGCGTTCCGCACTAATGCAAGCATGGCCACAAGTGGTTGGTGCCCAGAAACGCCCCCCCTACTGAATGTGTTGGGGACTGAACCGCCAAAAAAACTTGACAGGCGCCACGTTTGCAGTCGTAGCTTCGTATCCAATGGGAGTGCTTGCGCATAGGCTCCTGCCGCCGCATCCGTTCTGGAATCCAGGACCATTTTCAGTCAAGGAGCATGTCCTGATCTGTTGAGTGCACGTGTTTTTTGGAGGCGCATTTCAGATTTCTGACCCTGTTTACACCACCGATTCGCAGTCATCATCACGCATTCGTGCAGTGTTCCGTACGGTATGGAGAACGTGGTCTCGCAGGCAATGCCGACGCTGATGGTGAGAGAGAGGCTGGTTGCCCCTTGCTCGCATTTCCCGCTCCCCCACTGAATTTTTTTGTAAATTGATATTTGGACCAATCACAACAAAAGGGAAACACGAACATTACGTTCCTTGCAGCTCTGTCCTTTGTCATTGTAACCCAATTCACCGGCTTCGGGTTCGCCGGTCTGTGTCGTCGGTTTCTGGTGAAACCACCGTCCATGATTTGGCCCAGCAACGTGTCCATCATGGCCATTTTCATCAGTTTTCACAACACCCCCACCTCAAATTCAGAGGAATCGGTAACAATGAAGAGCCGGCCAACCAGCATATCGGAAGGCACTGCTACCCAAAGTATTGAACTCAACTGTCGCAGCACGCCAATCAGCGCAAAAAAAACTTCTGTCCAAGACACAGCCTCGGTCAATGATACCCTTGATTACCGTCAAAGTGAATCGGTTTTAATCCGGCGCAGCATTGCCGAACCGGTAGATCCAAACGCCATCACCGTCGTCGAAACCGCGTTGGGGGCAACAGCCGTGCCATTCAGACACGAGCGGGAATACAGTGTTTCCAAAAAGCTGGCTTTCTGGTACTCATTCCTGGGAATGTTTGTGTACACGCATATACCGGAGTTGTTGCTTCCTGGGCTGCAAACCATTTCCGTGTGCTCTCGGGCTAGTTTTGCTGGCCTTCAAGCAGGGATGATGGGCACTTATAATGCGATTGCTAGTACCACGAATGGTGTTGGACTGTTTGGGCTAACTCTGGATTGGTATTACGTCCAAAGTAGTTCACCTGTAACAACACCCTTTTGGGCGCTTTTATGCTCCAGAGTTGGAAACGTCATTGTTGCATGGGTTGCAGTGGTGCTACTATTTACAAACGATCGTATGTGTGCTTTTCACGGAATTGTCAACCGAACGTGTTTACTGATGTTGAAATATTTCCAATTTCACACACAGACTGGGGCCTCAGCCAGCTCATGTCGCTCGACAACCTGAATCCAACTCTCAACTCATTGCATTTATACGCTGGAAACGCAAACTCGACCACACATCGACTCGGCTCCAAAGTCGATCCCACATTTTTTTACGACAAGACCCGAAACTATAACCTAAACGCAACTGCGTACAACGATGTTCAGCCTCTCCACATTACATCTTACTTTGCCGTACAATACGGCGCATCCTTTTTAACCATTTCATCCGTTCTGAGCCACGTGTTTTTGTGGTACGGAAGCGCCGTCTGGCGACAACTGAAAAGCGCCATCAAACAAGTTGCAGACGCAACAGATGCGCAAGATGTTCATAATCGAATCATGTCAGCGTATTGGGATCCACCTGATTGGATGTTTTTGGTGTTTGCGGCGGGGATGATTGGTCTCACGTTTGTCGTGTCGTTGTTTACGCCGTTTGAGATTCCGTGGTGGGGTGTTTTGTTGAATGTTGCGCTCACGAGTCTTCTTATTGTGCCTGTTGGGATTATTGCTGGGGTAAACCGTTGTCCCCTGTTGGGGGTTTTTTTTTTTTTTTTAATATCCAACGCCGTGTACTCAAGATATCTCTCTTTTTTAGATTTCTGGGATTACAATTGGTATCAGCGTATTGGCCGAGTTTCTCATGGGTTCCATCATTCCGGGTCACACGGTTGCAGTGATGGCCTTTAAATCCCTAGCACTCAACAATCTGAACCAAGGCCTGACGTTAGTCATGGGACTAAAGCTAGGTCACTATCTCCACGTTCCACCAGTAGCTGTGATCAGTGCCCAGTTTTTGGGCACCTTTATCAATGCAGTTGTAGCGACGGGTGTCACATGGTGGATGATGTTTTACTCTGGAGATTTACTGGACGCGCACCATGGAAGCTGGCAGTACATTGCATACCAGAGTTTTTACAGTGATGGTGCGATTTGGGGAGCCATTGGGCCGGTGAGGTTTTTTGGAGTTGGATCCATTTATGAAGGGTTGTTGTGGTGTTTTTTGGTTGGATTCTTGTGCCCGTTTGGTCCATGGTTGTGTAATCGGTATGTTTACAAGTCGTCGTACTGGCAGTTTGTCAATTGTAAGAACTTTTCTCTTTTTTTGATTCGATTTGTTGATTGACCTGAGACTCTTGCTTTTTTTTTCTTTTTCTTTTCTCGCAACACCAGTCCCAGTCATTTTTGCATACGCAGGAGGTGAGGAGTGTTTTGTTGTGTGTGTGCAGTTCCGTGTGTTGTTTGCTGACTGAGCGACCACCCCAACATTTTTTTTTTCAGTCGGAGGATACCAAAACAACGTGGTAGTCCCCCTCTTCATCTCATTCCTGTTCCAAGTGATACTTTTCCGCTTCTTCAAGAACTGGTACCACAACTTTGCATTCGTCATGGCCTCCGGATTCGATGTCGGGACAGGAATCGCGATTTTGTCCACTGCCGTTCTGGGCATGGCAAAAGTGCGGTTACCGTGGAACGCGCTGAATCCAAACTTGGAAAACGTGCCCACAGATTTTTACTGTTATAACGGGGCAACGTATTTGGATTTCCCGTGTGGATATTACTCTGCAACGAATCAGTCGGACCCTCGAGCTTGTTCAAAATAAAAAAAAATGTATTAGAGAGAAGTTTTGCGTTTTGTTCCCCAGGTTATGTATTTCCGGGCAAAAGCAGCATAAAAAACTACTTTTTAAAAATGCCCTTCAGTTTGGAAGCAATTCCTGCATTTTTCGTGTCTGGCTTCTTCGCATCCACATCCACAAACTCTGCATCCTCAATCTCACTCTTTTTCGCGTTTTCAGCGGGAGTTTTGGGAGTTGTTGACTGGGCGCCGCTGATGTTGCTGTTGCTGTTGCTGTTGCTGCCTCCAAACAAAGCACCCATGAATCCCAATCCTCCTGCAGCCCCAGCACCTCCCATGGACGATTTCACCGCTTCATCTTCAAGAACTCCTGTTGCTTTTAATTTTGTCAAGACTTCAGTCAATAAGCCCGTAATTTCCCTGACACAAAAGGCAGCGGGACGACGGTTTTAGAAATGAATTCAAAAAAAAGATTGCATATGAGGGGGAGGAGGGGAAGGTTTACTTTTTTTTAAATTCTCTCTCTCTTTCTCTCACCTGTCCGTCGCTATTTTAAGCAAATCCTTCATGGACGGTTGCTTTGTCGGGTTCTTGATGTCAATAATCCCCCGTTCGCTTAGCTTTATCGACAGCTGCGTGCATAGGGCCGTAAGTTGTGGATCTGATTGGATTGTGGCAAAGATTTTGTGTGCGGCGGCGGCAGTTTTGGGGTTGAATCCTGGCGGTGGTGGTGGTGCGGAACTGGCGAATCGTGAGTGTTGAAGAAGTGGGGTTGCTGAGATTCGATGATACGTTGTTCGAGGGAGATGTTGTTGTTGGGTGGTGTGGAGGGAGAGGAGGACTCTGGATGTGGTTAAGGATCTGAACAGCATTTCTGGAATGTGTGGTTTGTGTGGGTTTTTTTCGTTTTGCTGGTGAATCGAATCGTTGTTTTTTTTTTATTTTTACTGTAAAATATACTTTGCACTTTTACACGGCGACAGCGATGTGGATCGTGTTGGAAGGATGCCCTTCGATCCCACTCTCTCAGCTGGTTTGAGGAAACAGGGAAAGGGTTCTCGCAGTTCTTCAGGGTCACGTACGGGTCACGCACGGTCACTTGAGCCACTCAGACCAACCAACCACACATCCAAATCGCACATCCAAATTGCACACGCTTTTATTCATGTCTTGACATGGTTCAATAAAAAAAAACTTGGAAATATGGTTTAAATAATAAACAAATAATAACGAGCGATATACCTTACTTTGAACAAACTTACGATAATGTCATTGCGGAATATAAAACTAAAAAGGAAAAATAATATATCGGCAGGGGGAAGAGGAGAGAGAGAGAGCAAGTGTTTACATGAACAAATAAATCAACATTTTTTAAACAGAGTACTTTGCCAAAAGTTGAGACAAGGATGAGTTTACAGGGGCAATTGGCTTTGGTGCCACAATGTTACAATGTACAGATTGCGTGGCTGCATGAGAGAACTTGCTCTCCTTGCTTCCAGAGTCGGCTTCCGCAGACAGAGGCAGCAGTAGCATCAACAATGCTTCAGGGGTATTTACGGGGCCTGATTGGCTGTGAGGGCGTGGACGAAGGCAGAGTCCGTGACACCCGCGGTGAAGACATTCGTTTGCATTTTCGGACAATGCTGGGTTTGGACCACCTTGCTTGGACGAATTCATGACAGGCTTATTTAGAAAAAGAGATGGCACGTGCATGGTAGTTTCAGGGGAGCTGGTTGATATGTGGTCGTCGAGGATACCTCTGGAGAAGAGGTCGTGGTCGTCATGGTGGAAAATGTCTCCTTCGCTTTGACGACGCGTTTCTAGGCCTGTGGGTGTCAAGCTGCGTGACATTGGAGATGTGACTGACTGCTTGTAGACTGGGAATGGAGGGAAACGGTATCCGCCCATCTGCAGTTCATACGGTTGGTGGTGGTCCCATGGGCGGCTCAGCAGTGAATGGACAGGCTCAGACGAGTAGCCGATTTTGGTCAATGTGTTGAAAAACAATGAACATGTTGTGTCAGAGTCGTCGTCGTCGTCGTCGGAGGGGGAGGGTGGAGGAGATTGCGAAGCATCGGTTGGAAGAGATTCCACGTCACAGTCACTCACAAAGAAGGGAAGAGAATCCTCGCACGGACCAACACCGTCTTCTACAAGCAGAGCAATAGAGACACGGCGGCGTGGTTGGGGCATGGCTAGTAGGTGGCTGAGCATGTCTGGCTCCTCCGGTTCTGGGTGCAGGCGTGGCTGTGGGTCGGTGGATAGGTGGCCGTTCCGACACAGACACGGCGGTGCAGGTGCGGCGGGACGGTGGATGAGAAACTCTGAGGGAGACGGGTTCATTGTGCTTGCGATGGAGGTCATTGTAAGAAGGTTCTTGATTTGCACGGATTTGCAATGTTTCTTTTTCCGGATAAGTTAAAATGTGAAATCGTGGATGAGCCAGCGCCTTTGAACACGACACCAACAAAAGGCCCGGGCCTGTCTGAGGCCACCTTCCACTGAATTCTACGGCATTCCATCGCAGGCATTGCACGCATCCTTCGCAGTCATTGCGCGTCTTGCGCAGCATCTGTGCCTGCGACAGTGGTTTGGTCCTGTTCATGCTGGTCGTTCAGGTGGTGCTGTGCGGACTTGCATAAATAAAATACGTGACTGACCTGCGCCAACGCAAACAAAATGCCCCAACTCATTATCATGCGCGGATGCTCGGGCAGCGGCAAGTCCACTCTCGTGAAGCAGATCCTTCAGTCCCTGCGTGAGGTTGCTGTAGATCTACCAACCACAGATACCACCACCAGCACTACTCAAAACACCACTGCCGCCTCTGAAGCCACGACCGCCTCATCAGTACCAAAAACCACCACTACTCCCACAACCACTCCCCTCGTCTTTTCCACCGACGACTTCTGGCTCGTTCCTTCCAACACCGATCCCTCCGTACTCGAATACCGCCACGACATTTCCCGCATCTCCGAAGCCCACGCATGGAACCAGACACGCGCCTTCGCAGCCCTCGACTCCCACGCCGCCAACACAATCATCATTGACAACACGAACCTCTGCCGCTGGGAGGCACGTCCATACGTCGAGCGCGCGTTACGTAATGGATACGAAATTGTTGTCAGGGAGCCCGACACGTGGTGGTGGCGCGAGAGGAATGCGGAGGAATTGTTTCGGCGCGGTACACATGGAGTGCCGTTTGAGGCGATTCGACGAATGTGTGAGAGGTATGAGGTGGACTTTTCGGTTGAGGCAATTTTGGCGTCACAGCCCCCACCGCCTCCTCAGTCGCGCTTTTCTCATCAGAGGGGCGGTTATCGAGGTGGGTATCGTGGGAATGGGTCAAATCAAGGAAACTGAAGGCGACAAATGATGTTTTCTGTTAATACTTCCTGCCCGTTACAAGGACATTGCTGAAGAGAGAGTAATAAACTATCGCGTTTTGAAAAGGGGTAACGAGTCTTTTTTTATGGGAAAAAAGTTCCTCAAAAAAACGCAGAAGTAGATACAGTGCCAAACGCGCTGGCAACAATTCGAGTCGCAGAAAAATGACAAAAGAGAGCGTGTGCGCGAATGAAGAAAAACATGGAAAATGCCGTGCTTGCAAAAAAAAAAATAAAAAGGGAAATACATGTCAAAGAACATCTCTCCCTCGTGTCTCCACTGGCAGTAAAACCATACAAATTCCCGCTAGAAACAGGAACCCGCTTGCAATCACCAGCGGCAATGCCACAGACACCCCGAGCAACCATCCCGTCAACAGTGGAGCCATACATCCAAACACGCGGCTCACAACCGAAGCAGCTCCAGATGCTGTCCCTCGCACGCGGCTTTCAAACACTTCAGGAGTGTATGTATACAATACTCCATACATCATGTTTTGAAGGAGAGAAACAATGCTTCCACAGACGAGTTGAAACGTTTCTGTGCGAGAGAACGTGAACAGGTACAATGCAAATGCCGTTCCGAATGTTGATATGGCCATAGTCCCACGCCGACCCCAAGTGGTATCGATCAAAAACATTCCCGCAACGGAGCCTGGAATGCCCATCAAAGCAAGAATAAAATAATTTCGAAACGTTTCGTCCACAGAGATTGGTGGTGCACTGGTATCCGGATTCGCGGCAAGAAATATAGGAAGGAACCCGTTGAACATGGTATATCCCAGCGAAATCAAGCTCCAAATTGCAAGAATCAGAATCGTTGTGCGCCGAGTCACACCTTCCTCAAACAAAAGAAGAAGCAAGTTCCAGCCCACTTGGACGTTTTCCCACCATTCAGCCATCATGACATTTCCACGCAGCTTCAGAGAATTATTTGGACGCAATGGCGACAATGCGCGACGTAACGGTGATAGTGAGCGCGGCCGTTCACTGCCAGACTCGGAAGACATCCTACTTCGAGCAGACGCACTGCTTGCCGAGTTGAATCCAGTCAACAACGCGTCATCATCTGCCACCGACTCCGTCCCGCTTCGGAGACCCGCACTTGCAGTCCCTGTGGCGCGCTCTAAACCATGTTCTCTGCCAGATTCAGAAGAAGCGCATGAATGTCGCAAATTCAGGTCCTCCGTATTCCCAGTCCATCCGTTTGTACGTGCAAGTTCCACCAACACTTCCTCGGCCCGCTTCACTTTTCCGACGCTCAACAAAAATTTGGGGCTCTCGAGCATGCGTACGCACAAAACTCGTCCCAATACCATTGCAAACGTCACACCAGCCAAAACACGTAACGTGAACCTCCAGCCCCAATTTTCCGTGTTGATATCGCAAGGAGCGTCTCCCAACAATGTACAAGAAGCTCCTGGTAATACTTTCCAAGCTACAGCAGCTGTGAAAATCTGGCCCAGCGGCCAAAAGAGACTCAATAAAGTCATAAGATGCTGATGACTGGCAGGAACAAATTCCAAAAACAGACTTCCATCAACGGGTAAGTTGCCCCCAACACCTGTACCGAGCCAAAATAGACGCCAATAGAATTGAGGAAACGTTGTGGCGAACGAGGCATAGAACCCGAAAAACGTGGTGATGAGAAGAGTCAATGTGAAGGCAGGTTTTCGACCAATCACGTCAGACATGATTCCCCAGAAACCACCTCCGATCATCATTCCTTTTTCAGAAAATTTCAAAGTGTTGTGTGAGTGTGGGTTTTTTTTTTAACTTCCTTCACACTAGGCGCTAACAAAACACACACACAACTCACCAAGAAATGTGAAGGAAGATCCCACGCCCATTTCAGCTTCGGATAGACCAAACTGAGCTCGTACTGATGGTATCACAACCGACACGCCTTGCAGCCACATGTTGTCCGCAAACCAACCACATCTGGGAGAGGGTGGGAACGAACGAGCGTGGTAGGGATACAGATCGTAAGAGTACTACCCCTCTTAGCGAAGAACATGCTCCAAAAGCTCACCCGCACAACAGAAACAGCCGCCACTGGTAACTTCCCATTCCAATGCGAGCAATGGAGTCGTTTGCCTGTGCTATACGGTCCCGGATGAGGTCTGCGTGGGCGTCTCTGAGCGAGTCGCTGTCGTCGGGAGACACCCGCAAAGTCGGATGTCCCACCATGATTGTGGTTTCGTCGTCGTCCATTTTTAAAATAAAAATATTGCAACGATTTTACTGTTTTGGTATTGCAAATATCGTTGAACACAACGAGAACCTGAACACCAACACCGACACCGAGCTGGTGCGGCACGGGCGCTGTTCTTGACCCACCGCCGCGCTGTTGGGCAAACATTGTCTCTTTTACAGACATTCCAGCCCCCGTCAACAGTCTCCGTACTTTCCCCGTACGCACGGCCGCTAGGCTCCCAAGCACCAAGATACGCAGCTCCTTCAACGATGCAGCAGCAGCAACAGCAAATCGAGTAACGGCCTCTGGCTCCAGAGCGCACAGTGACACGTCCAACATCTCGAGATTTGGACTAAACAAGAGTACTGCATCCAGCGTGTGGTGAGTGAGGCTGGAGCATCCTGCAAGGCCTATCCGCCGTAGTCCAGGATTTGTTTGTAAAAGAGCGTTCAGGGATACGTCCGTCACAGCGAAACAGTCACGAAAGTCGATAGCATGGAGGATTGAGGATGTGAGATGAACACTGCCGGCGAGCATGTGTGATAGTTCATTGCGCTGCGGGTATCCGACACTGCCACCACTGCGGAATTGAATCTGCTGCGAAAGGCGGTGTACAACCAAGTCAGTGATGCCCGCTTTGTATCCGACGAGTTGCGAAAGATCCAACTGCACGATACACGCAAGAGGATGTGGGTGCATCAATGTGTTGGACTTGTCTCGAAGCCCATCCTTTTGGAACGAGAACCAGTCTGGCCGTTCCTCAATCAGGCTCAGGAAGCGTCCAATTGTGGACGGTGCGATTGTGTGGAAGAGAAGCCGTGCAGCAACCTGCTGCCACACAGTGGGAGTGTTCACCAGGCGTACCCGTTTCAGGTCGTCGGCGCTGACGTAAAGTAGCACCGATTCAACGAGTTCTGCTGGCAAATAGTCCATCCGGGTGCTGCCTGGGGAGGTGCATGCACCAACCTTTTGTTCAATTTTCAGTCACGAATTCCATTCAAGACTGGAAAACCACGCCTTAACACCAGCGAGTTCAATGCTCCAATATCTTCGCTCCGCGCACGCAAACCAATCTCATGGAAAGGTCCTGGCGGAATGGTGTTGAATGTCCATGCCGAGCCAACTGCAACCTGGAATCATTGGTTGCAATGGGCACATACCTCGGAGCTGTGAGTTCTAGCCCACTTAATGATGCTGCTTTACGCTCATGACGCAGTCACTGGTTTGATCTCATGGAGTTTGGGAAACTGCTTGTTGTTTCAACGCGGGGTGATGTCTTGTCCCTGTTTTTTTGTTCACGCAAGTCCTCGTTGGAGATGACTGTGAGCAATTCGTAGCATGACAGGACGTGCGAAGTTGATTGTGAGCACTGCCTGCCTGTTGCAACGCGTCTGGAGCCCACTTCTGGACGCGCGAAAACATTGTGAGTTGGATGGAGATCTTTCCCATTTTGGTTTCACTCAAACGATCGTTTCGCTAATCTCACGCGTTTCTTAAATAGGCTTGAATGCACACAGATTTGTTTGTGACCCACGATTCCTTTTGTTGAGCAAGACCTGAACATCGCGATTCCACATATTTTTGTGTGACAAAATCTGAACCGTAGTTTTGGAACCCAAAATAAACAAATGTCAGGCTCTTATGTCAAACCAAGCCAATGCAAGCACGCCAAAAAGATCTCTCTGCGTTTGAGTAGATCACATGCTGAAATCGCGTCTCAACATAAACGACAATATTTATTGATAAGTGATTTCGACGGGGTACATGACCCTAAAATGCTTCTGCAAGGCTTGAGTAGAGATTCTGCGCTTCCGATCGCGAACCAAACACATGACAATCATTCCCCACAACGGTGCCAACTCTGCACCAAACTTGTCCTCCAGCTCCGTGAGATTGGGCATTGGGGGTAACTGTTTCGTGTACACAACCGCGTTTTTGACGGCATCGGCATTCTGGCCTGCAAAAGGTTCCACACCCGAGATCAGCATGTATGCAATCATTCCAAATGCCCACACGTCCACTGCCGGCGAAATATCTCTACTACGCATGCCAGAGAGCAATTCTGGAGCATGGAAATTGGTTGAATAAAGTTGAGGATGTCTTGTAAACGTGACGGTAACTTGATCGTTAGTTTGTCGGCTCATGCCAAAGTCAGAGATGGCTACATTTCCTTCACTTGTAATGAGAATGTGGTCAGGATTCAAGTCGCGATGAATGACGCCTTTCTCGTGGATGGACTCTATGCCGCAAATCAATTGGAACAAGATGCGAAACAATGCGCGTGGTCTTTCATTCACGTAGTTGAAGATCTTGTCAGGACACAGCTCACTCACAACTTTGGGAGGGCTAAGCATGGAGGAGACGCCGACTAGGGTATGCACGAATTCCAAGTGAGAGAGCTTCTTCCATTTATCCAAGTCCTTGCCGATGGCCCTTTCAATGAAGGTGACAGGAATTCTGTCAAAGGAGATTTCGTCCGAACCGTGAAACACTTTCACTGAGACTGGGTGGGAAAAGTATGTTCCCTTGTACGATGTGAAATAGATCTGCTGTCCGCGTTGTACTTGGTGAGTGCCCCACCCAATTTCGTTTGCCACAGTTGCATTGTAGACAATGTCGGCATCCGACAGCATCCAATCTTCCGCAGACAAGGGCGAGTCTCTCTTGAACTGGGTACGCACGTCAGCCACCTTCGTTTTCAGCTCGGCGAAAACGGCAGCAGAGCTCGGGGTGGTTGCAATGATATTGCCCGCTTCAACGTCGCGTAACAACGCTTCATACAAGTTGATTGCATGCATGTAATCGTCCCTTCGCACAACGGGGTCCTTGCCAGGCGCGCCAATGTTGCCCAAAGCCCGGATCACCGTCTCCATCTGGCCCGTAAGTACATCAAGCTTGTTGTCGATTCCCACTGTCACGGCCAAGTTCAGAGAGGTGGAATGACGCACAATGCGATCTTTGAACTCATTCAATCTTTCGCGATTGGCCCGCGTGGAGCTCGCCTGGGTCAGCATGCTGAAAAACAGCTTCAGACCCAACTTTCTATTTGACACATTCATAGTGTTGAGGAACTCTTGCGCATCACAGATCAACCCAATAAATGCTTGCGCTTCCTTGGTGGCAGGGCCTGGCCGTAGGTTTTTGATGCTGACTGCAACGTTGGACACGGACTCGGCGAGATCGAGAGCGTCCGCCCTGTTGCGGGCAGCATCGACGCACAGCTGGAGCAGAGAGACGATAGTGTTTGTGATGACGTCGAACGGTGAAGGCAGCGTGACGACCTTCAGCACGGCGATGGTCCCGTTGATGGCGCCGCTGGCTTGCATTGTGTTCATATTGAGCAGCTGGAGTGAGAGTCTCAACCTTTTTCAGTGTTCAAAGTGTTGAACAGTGAATCATTTCACATAATCAAGGCCGGCACAGCTGTGTCACATTGGCGCAACTGTTGTTCAGATCACAGCACATCACGCACTCGCAATCATCGCAGGCGCCACTGATCAGTAAATATCCGTGTTGAGCTCAAGAGAGAAACTTGTGCTTTCTTTAAGGAGGCTCACAACACAGCCAACAAAGAAATAACCAACGATTCTCCTGAGCACTTCCAAAGTAAAAAAAAGAAACCTCCAAGCTGATGAGCAAGGAGTTGGATAACCATGCCTCGCTAAGCGCTTCCATAATCAGCCAGCCACTGATCATAGCGCTCCACATCTGCGCCAGACAAGGAGGACTGGACTCTCGCCAACGCGTCTTCGAAATCTTTCATATCGATGGGCACGTCCAACTCTTCTGGCTTCAATGCGTGCATTTCACTCGGCTTGAGATTACGCATTTTTTCGCGCAACTTCATCATTGCAGCATCACGACAAAGCTGTACAAGAACAGATTAGAAGTCAGCCATACTGAAATAAAGAGCAAGGTAGCCGCCCCCCAATTGACAGGGCAAATCAAGATCCATGCTTACTGTTGTAATGTCCGATCCACTGAACCCTTCCGTCTTTCTCGCCACCACTTCCAAGTCCACATTTTCCGCAAGAACAATATCCTTCACACACAATTTTAACATTTGCTCACGCCCAAACAGGTCTGGAGGTCCAATGTAAATACGCTTTTCCAATCGACGACGCATAGCTTCATCCAACAGCCACGGCAAATTTGTAGCAGCAAGAACCATGACAACGGGTTCTCCGCCGTTCACCATTTTTGTGGTACTTCCACCGGCACCATCCATTTGAATCAAGAGCTCGGACTTGACACGGCGTGTAGCTTCACTCTCGCTGCTGCTTCCACGTGCAGAAGAGACACTATCCACTTCGTCAATGAAAATTGTGGACGGGGCGTGAATGCGGGCCATTGTGAAGAGGGTTCGGACGAGTTTTTCGGATTCTCCTCTCCATTTTGAGGCAAGTGTGCTTGCGCTAACGTTGAAAAATGTGGTTCCACATTCCTGTTTATCAAAAATAATATTTTTTTAGAAGACCGCGGAAACTCTTTTTTTTTTTTTTGCGCGCTTTGCATTGGTCAAAAAAACTCAACTGTTGCTACAGCTTTGGCAAGCATGGTCTTTCCCGTCCCCGGTGGTCCTGTCATGAGGATCCCTCTCCAAGGACGACGAATTCCCTTAAAGAATTCTGGCATGATGGCAGGAAGAACTAAAGCCTCGGCAAGGAGTGTCTTGGCCGCCTCGTTTCCTGCTATATCTGTCCATCGCACATTTGGATTCAATTCAAGCATGTCTTGGCGAATCAAGGTGGCGAGCTCTTTATCAACTCCTTCCTGCTCATAACTGGGAGAAGAAAAAAAAAAAACCTTGGTCAGATGTATTCATGCAAAAAATAAGCAGCGATATCGATTTTACATTCGAGCTAGATTACGCTCGCGAAGCACTTTATCTTCTCGGAGTGGCACATCTTGCGGCGAATCTTTCGAAACGGCAACAGTAGGCGGCGAATCTTTCGAGACGGCAACAGTAGGCACCGATTGCTCAGGCCCTTTCGTGTTTTCCTTTCCAGAAACAGCCCGAGGAGGCACAACAACAGGTTCAGTCGTCGCAAACGACTTTTTGAAATCAACAGGTGCTCCAGTTGAAATCTGCTTCGACTTTGACAAGTTCAAACCGTCAAGCGAACCGCGACGCTTAATTCCTGCTCCAGATTTGGGCGCAATCGAAATCCAGGATGAAGTAGGTTTCTGCAGCTTGGCTCCGTTTCCGTTGGTCGGCTTGGATTTTGGAAGTGGCATATCTGCCAAAAAGGAGCGAGGAGACGTGAGCATCAAAAGCACGCGTTTCAGGGTCTCTTTGAATTCCTTAAAGTCCATGTCGTCCAACTGGATCAGAAAGTTGGTGGCAGGATCGTTGAACAGAGATAAAAGAATGTCTGGGCGCATGTGTTTTGCATTTGAGTGATTGGTTGAAAAAAATAGCGCCGCAAATCAAAAAAAACTTACCCAGTTGATCCTTTGCACTGGGTTTAACGGCCAATTTTGACTTTTGCTCGCTCTCTGACAGAGATTTACGGAGCCCGTACGTGAGGATAGTGAGCTGTGAGGAAGAATAACGCTCAGTGAGATGACAGTCAGAGGGGCAGAGTGACAGGAAATGATTACCAAGTTCACAAGATTTCCTATTGGCGAGCCGTACGCCATCATTGAATTAGCAGACTTGAGCAAATGAATGACGGCATTTGTCATTTGGTAGGATTGGAAAAAGTCCACTGGGGCTGGGGACTTGTCAAACGCGTCCTTGATGCCAAACAAGAAGCGACGGAAGACGGTAGTATCGATCTGAAGGGCTCTCATGAACCCCATCTCCAACCCAATCATTTCACTGGTTGTGTTTTTGAAAAAAAAAAAAAAACGTGAGGAAAAATCAAGCGTTTTTCTGTAGGTCAAAGACAGATTGCTTACAGGTTGGAAACAAGCTCTCCAGCCTCCTCATCCGATAGCATTTCACCTCTAAACGACGTGACTGGGGCTGCAGGAGTACCAGCACCGGATGCGTCACTGCCAGCCTTTGAACGAAAGCAAGGAATTATTCAAAAGAGGGAAATGGGAAAAGATGTTTGGTACAAAAGTCCAAACTCACGACGTGCTTCTTGACAAAACGGAGTTGTCTTTTCAGGCCCTCGATTTCCTCGTACACCGTCTCAAACTCGTCCGAGCGGTCCTTTGCACGAGATTCTGCGAGCGCGGCATCGACTGAAGCAGCAATTACGGCCAAGTACGGCGTGTCCAGAGTATTTGGGGGAAGCAAGGTCAACGCAGCCACCGGAATAACAATTTTGTCGTTGCTGCTTCTGGTCAAGCGCAAGACGCGGTGGGTGTCCCTGGCTTGAACTCCGAAGCAGGCAAGAATGGTGTCTGATACATCCTGTTGAAAAATGATCGCAAATGAGGCCTTTTTTTTGAAGGAGGGGAATGGTTGATATTTGTGAAGCGCACCTGTGGGGTCATGCATACATGCACGAGGATCGCATGCACTTTGGACGGAGCGTCTTCCGTTGCCACGTAGATGACGAGGGTGTCCGTGGCAGTCTGTTGGGGGATGAGGGTGTTGAGCAAGGGTTGAGCACGGGTTGATCGGGGGAGGGTCGAGGACACTCACGGCAGGGCCGTTGCTTTGCATGGCTGTTCTTGTTCTGGTAATTGTGGTCTTTGTGTGCGTTGTTGGCGCGTGCGTTGCCATCTTTTTTTGGTGTGTCTTTTTGTTGGAAATGACAAATTTATATTGACTGATTGACCAAACAGTGCCAAGGCCCGACGTGTTATTCACAAGCTCAACTTGCAAAACCTTTATTTGAACTCCTGTTTCGTCAACAGCTTAAACGCGAACAGATGCAGCGGCCGCAGCACAGTCACCGTATCGTGCACCGCCGATCCAAGCCCATCCACATACAGGCTCGATGCAGGTCGGTACGCTAGCACGCGATGCAAAATCAACGAGCGTACTACAAGAACAGATTCCGACTCACTCCGCTCCGTTCCACACCCGCGAACGCAAATAACGGCATCATCAAAATTGACCGCACCTCCACCATCCACCAATAACTGGAATAAAGAAACAGCTTCATTGTACATCCACATTGGTATAGCCTTGTTTTCAAGGCTGTTTGAAATATCCGTGACTCCAGCCAAAGTGTCCGGATCCAAATGCATTTCAAGCCACCGCATTGACGCGGCAATGTCATTGAACGAGCGGAGCGCTTGAATAAACCGCGTTCTTCGAGCTTTGGAGTCATTGGCAGCCCGCAAGTCATCCTCCAGACAAGTGCAGCGGGACGTGAACACCATGTGATCAGCTGAACCAACCAAGTCCATGGCTCTTCCGCCAAAGATTGCATGCACTGCATCAAAGTTTTCCTCCGCCGTTGCCAAAAGAAATGACGCGTCATGGCCCCACTGTGTCCCTGCGCTTGCGTAGATGGGAATGTCGCTCCGCTTTTTATACACGCCGTACACTTCTCTCAGACGCTCCAAATAGTGTTCCTTTGCCATGTCTTTGCTCATGTCCCCAAATGGCACCAGTGCAACTAATTCGCGGGCAGCCAGTGGGAGCAAGTAATCATGCACAAAGCCACCCGACGTGACCATGCATACACCAATCGAACGAGGCCCTTTTGCCAACGCGGCAAGATGGTTGAAAAAGATGGCCATTGACTTTTGTCCGAGAGCAGTGGACGCCAGCTGAGACAAAGAGTCAACCCCATCCGCAACGACAATGCTCCCAACAGGCAACTGATCCGTGGCGGTCTCAAGAACTCTGTAAAATGTGTTGAGAATGGATATCTCGTCGTCCAACGCCGGCAGTCTTGATTTGGGCATGTTGCTTGCAACTGGATCGGCCCAATCGCCGAGAATTGCCGTTGCGATCCCGGCAAAGAGGCCAAACAAGACATGGGCTGCGTGCTGCAAGCCTCCCGAGTCCCGCTCCATCTCAGCCGCCCAAATACGCACATCCAATGAAAGAGCGCTGTCTGAGAGATCCAGATACCGAACTGGAGTAACACATCCAGCGTCGTCAGAAAGAGTATCGTCGAAGCAGAAAGCTGACCGAACAGCGTGAGTCCCAAGCTGTGGAGTTGGAGGCACGACGCCTTGCAAATGGCAACAAACAGATGCTACTTAGAATACATACAAGCTCACATCAACGGGGGGCGTACTCACATAGAATTCTTGGAGCTGCTGAAGCAACCCTTCGAATGACAGCCACGACCAGATCGCTCACGGGATCTTCGATAATCTCCTTTTTGGCAGCGACTGGGGGAGCCGGCGAGCGTATCCAAGACAGCCCGTACTCGAGCAGCTGGCCCGCAAACCCGATCGAGACTGACTCATGAGGATTCTTTGCGAGCACGCGAACAGCTTTTTGTCGTTCGATGTTGGAGCGCTTATTACTCTTGCTCTAGTTGAGAAGTTTGTAGCGGTCGCAAACCCGTCAGCATCAAAAAAACCACTTTCTGTTCCAGCAAGTCTTGTTTTTTGTTTTTGACATGTTCCGCCCAAGGGAACATTCAAAACGCACCTTGGCTCGCCCAGATCCCAGACGCATCTCGCCGTACCTCGCCTCCCGTTCACGCTGGCGGCCTGTTCCGCTGCCCCAGAGAGACACCGCCACGACAAGCACTGCCCCCGCCGTGGCCGCCACGAGCGACAGGTCAGTGTCGCCCAGTTGGTCTATTTGGAACTTCATGACTGCGAGTGACAACGTTAACGTGAATGTTCAACAGAACAAATTTTCGACACCCAGTTCTCAGCGCAACCGCAAAGCTGCCGCTTCACATTTTTTGAGAAACTGGGTATACCCAATTAGCCCGAATTCATTCAGCACACTTCCAAGCGGGCTAGAGCGGGAATTTCTGTGCTGTCAAATCTGTATGCTCCCACGGGTTCAGAGAAACGCGAGAAAAAATGAACAAAGATGAGCTTCTCACGCATTGCATGACCAGATCCACCAGCTTCAAACTACGCAAGTGCTTAGGTGACCAAGGTTGTTCATTGCTGCTGCGTTATTCTGTTTGGGACCTCTTTGGAGTGATATTTCACGACGCCTGCTGCGTTCCAGTACTTGACACCCAAGTGGAATAATGACAATGATTCGTATGGGTCACGTTTTCGTCCATTCATAAAAAAAAAAAAAGTCAATAGCTCTTGTTAGCAAGACCTCCCCGTTGCTTCCATTTAAACAAGCAACGTGTGAGAGGACTCATTTTTCGCGTTTTTCCATTATACTCTGCATCCCGATTGGGCATGACTGACATAATTGTTTCTCATTCGTTGCAATGAAAGGACATGCTCCGACTGTCTTTTATTTAGTGAGGAAGTGAGAAATCTCGCGTTTGACAAAGTGCCTCATCCTTCGTGTACAGCTGCTTCCATGGTTCTGATGAGAGCGACATTGATGAAAATGCTTTCATGAAATTGGCAACTGCTACGACTGTGAATCCCTTCATTCAGGTGTCACTGCTTGCTTGCTGCGTCTCAGTCGGTGCACGTCTCTGGTGCTTGCTCGTGTTCCCATCGTAGCTCCACCTGAACGGAGCATCAGTGCAACTGGTAATTCGGTTATCCCGTAAGGAATACCGCTTCAGATTTTGAAGAAACTGAGCCAACTCCTCTCCCAAATATCCCGTCAACCCGCATCCATTCAAAAAAAGAACTTCCAGTCGCTTCAGTTCCATGATGGAAGCAGGGATTGGTGTGCCGTCAAATCTATAAAGTCTGGTGTCAATAAAAAAAAAAACAACGCGAAACAAGTAAACATGAACGATGACTGCACCGATTCCGTGAAAGCACCAATTCCTTCAAATTGCGCAAGTGTTTGATGCTGTCTGGGATCGCG
>QEAP01000311.1:6363-30754 GCA_006535975.1 Chytriomyces confervae | reverse complement strand
GGAATTCAGCGAGCGACTGGATCACCACCTTCAGAGCAAAGCTGTGCTGGTAAGGGGCAGGTGAGACATCGGTGGAAATCCGTGCCATGCTGTTCTGACTCCGCTTCGTTTTTGACATCTGTCTTTTTTTTAATGCGTCAACAAGAAAGCTCGGATTTGTATTTTACGTGACAACATATGTACATCATCAAGAAAACATACCAGCAGAGGAGATGGAAGAAATACGTGAAAATGAGGTCTTATAAACGATAGAAGAGGTTTAAACAAAAAAAAAAAAAGGAAAGAAGAAGTTACGAGACAGAAAGAGATAGAGGCATACACATACACAATCCCAAGAAAAAATCGTGCAACGTTTTTTTAAACAATTCTAGCAGCGTCTTGTCCGGGATTCAGCTTTTCAAACTCAACCATCTTGTAGAAGCGATGAACTCCTCCAGCAAGTGCTCCACCGCAGAGTGGGGCAACCCAGAAAATCCAGTGATCCTTCCACACGCCAGTGATGACGGACGCTCCGAAAGATCTTGCGGGATTGATGGACGTGTTGGTGTAAGGAATCGCCAAAAGGTGGGCAATGAAAACTTGGGGGGGAGGGGAATAAAACAGCAAGTTAAACTCAGCAAGGAAAACTGAAAGATTTGAATTGGCACTCACCATAAACACCAATCATCATGGGAGCATAAAAGGTAATCTTACTCTTTTCCACAGCGAGGAAAAGGACAGTAAGCACGAGTCCAAAAGTGAGAATCATTTCGAGAAAGAAAGCTTGGGCAATCGTCGTGTTGTCAAACAGCTGGTTGGCTCCCGCAAACTTTCCTGGGAAGATGAGGGAAACGGCACCGCAGGCTGCAGTGGCTCCAGCCATCTGGGCTACGGAGTACGCAACGGCTGAGGAGATATCCCTGTTTGGGTTGTTGTTTTTTTTTGGTTAGATATAGCAGCTAATTGGGTGTGTGTGTGTGTGGGCATGAGAATCAAAGCTGGGGTGGGGGCAGCTTACATGGCTCCAGCGACAAAGAGGCCAAAGTTGACTGCCGGATTCAGAGCGCCACCGCTGATTCGGTACGCGAAAAAGATGGCAGTTGCCAAACCGAAACCAAAGCAGAGTGAAATCTCAATGAAGGCCAGGGTTGGGTTCAGGGCAAGGGAGGCAGCATTCGTCTTCAAGGCACTCTGGACTCCTCCGAGGGCGATGAAGATGAAGATGAACATGGCTGTTTGTTACAAGTGAAGGAGAGGGTGTGGGTGGATGAGATGAGAGGGGGGGTGCCAAGCGTCAGCGGAGTGACAGAGACTGACCCAGGAATTCCGTCGCTGACCGGATGGCCAGCTTTGCAGCGTCCGACTGTTGTGGCATGGTGGAGGTAGTTGCAGTCTGGCTGTGTGTGTTTGTATGAGGCGAGTTTTTTCTTGGGAATGCGAATCGCATCACTTTTTTTTTTTCAATCAGGCGGGCCCGGCTTTTTTGATTTTTTATTTTTTGATGGGAAGAAACACATGTGACTCTTTTTGGAAAAGAGTTCGGACAAAAGCGTCTTCTGCTGAGTGTGGAGTTTGGAGTTTGGAGTGTGAGGCGTGAGGTGTGAGGTGTCATGCGTGCATGCGGTGTGACTGGCTGGTGGGAACGTGCCTGCTTGCTTGCCTGCTTGCTTGCTCGAATGCACTCCTCGACAGACAGCTGTGCATCAGTGACTCTCCTGCTTCACCCCCCCTTCTTTGCAGTAACGCCCATCTCGGCTGTTTCTTCATTCCACATCTGCTGCTGCTGCTGCTGCTGCTGCTGCTGCTGCTGCTGCTCTGAGGAAGCTCAAACAAGTTTCTGATTGGTCCGTGAATGCAAAGCAGATCAACAACCAATTCAAACGTGAATGTGCAGTTTATTATTAATCATGGAATCTGGTAGGGAATTAGATCGTGCCTATCAATTTGCTTATTTCCCGCTTTTCTATTTTCATGGGTTGACCATTTCCCAATGACGTCACAAACCCGATTATAAGTAAATACTGCATGTATAAATATATATACTTGTCTGCTGGACATTGCAGAGGGTAAGATGGATGGATGTATGTGTGTAGATGGGAGTAGTGCGTGATATAGCTTGTCTTGTCTTGTTGGGAAGGGAAGACGTTTTCACATTTATTTTATTTTTACTGTATTAATATTGATATTTTTGGAGAAGCAAGTCACATAAAATCCAACAAGATTAAAAGCAAAAGAGACCGCCCCCAAGCCCAAGCCCAATCCCGATCAACACCCAACCCGTGCGAGAGAGCCAGCGAGCGAGCGAGCGAGAGACTCAGTCTGCAGCGCTTCTTTCCTACACTCGAAACAACACACATGGCTGCAACCACACCAACACACTTCCACCCGCTGCTCGGCCGTGCCGTTCCTCCAAAACCAACCAGCTGTGTCCGCTGCCGCAAAAAGCATCGCAGCTGTGACCAGGCACGCCCCGTCTGTGCCCGCTGCGCTGAGCTTGGCGCTGAGTGTATCTACGGCACAGATACCGCCGATCCAAGTCTGAGTCCCTTCCACGATTCGAAACCGACCAGCTTGAATGGATTCAACCTCAACAGCAACTACCCCAGATACTCAAACCACTCAAACTCATCCCCTCCTGCTCATACTTCCGCCCATGCTCTGGCTCACTATCCATCCTCAGCAAGTTCTGTCTCTGCCTCCGTCTCCGCCTCCTCCGACTCTCCCTCTCCACCGCCTTCACAACGCCCACCAGTGCTGGACGGCATCCTTCTTGCCGCTGAGGACCCCTTCTCTATGCAAAATCTCGAGACTCGCATCGAAGATCCAGATCTGCTGCCCACGTACGAAGACTTTTCTCTCGTCTACTCACTCTTTGCCGCGTCTGTATACTTCAGAAGCAACGACTTTGTTGTTCACAATCTGCTTGACAAAGATCACTTCCTGGCGTCTTTCTTTGCACAGCCGGCGCCCTTGCGCTATGTGCTGTGTGCTCTGGCTGCGTACACGGCGGAACCGCCGCTTCCCATCCATCTGGCGATATCTTATTTCAACAAGGCACGTAAGGCCGTATATCGCAGCGGCGATAAGCCTTCCGTGCGTATCCTGGAAGCGGTTGTCCTGATAACAACGTTTGCGCTGGGTATCTCAAAAAAATATCTTGTCTTTGTGCCCTTTTTTTTCGTGTGTGTGTCTGAATCCGACAAATTTTTTCTTGGTCATCAAAGGCATCGGACAACCGTCGGTCGGGAAACCGTTTATGGCACTTGCCCTGCGGATGCTGTTTCAGCTGAATTTGCACTTGGATCCGGACACATTTCCGAACGCGTTGAGCGACTCTGAGAAGGATGAACTGCGCATGCTGTTCTGGCGCGTATTATACCATTTGAAGTGTATGTCTCCCTCGTCTCTTTTCCATCGCATTCTTTACTCAAGCAGCTGTCTTCCAATGTCGTCCTATACAGACGCCCTCTGTATCACAGATTATGCCAGCAACATTGATTTGGAATATTTTACTGTAAAGCCTCCACCTGCGACCGAATTGACGGTTCTGATGCAATCGAATTTCGGCATGTGGGATGTCCTACTCTTTATCAAAAAGAAGTTACGAGTCACGCCGTGCACAGTCGCAGACTTGCTTGTGTCCGCATCTGAATTGGAACTGAGCACGAAAGTCATCCAAACACATGCTCAAATACCCGCCATGCTGATCTTGGTTCCAAACTTGGATTATTTGGATTCAACTGCCTCTCAATGCACACAATACGATGCCTTGATTCAACAAACAATGTTATCCAGTCCTTCAAATCCTATGGGCATCCTCCAACTCTCCATGAACTACCATGCATCATTGTGCTTGCTATTGCGCCCGAAATTGTATCTGACTGCATTCATGTCTCCCATGTGTCTTGATGTCGAGCACTCGCAATTCATTCAAACTGCTCTCGAGGAGTCGCTCATTGCTGCCCAGCGAATCTGCATTCTTCTAAAGCTTACAAACTACGCATGGGACATTAAACATCTCGACCATTTTAAGCTTTACTGGATGCGACGTGTGGCGCTTGTCCCGTCCCTTTTTGAAGCCGCTGTCATTCTGTACTTTGTCACCTGCCGAACTCGACCTGAATGGCGTGGCCAAAGCAGTAGCAGTAGCAGCAGCAGCCCTTCTCATGCCCCTCAAAACGTGCTTCCCCTTTTCCACCCTATTTGCATTCCTGATAATATTGTTCTAGAGTATCTTTCCTGTATACTGCTCGCATTTCATACCCTCTACTCTCAACTTGCGGAGAATGCAAAGTCGAATCGGCCCAACATGATGACACCGCTAATTGAATGCGTTGAAGCAATGGTGTTGGAGCTGAGCCGAAAGCAGGATAATGCGTCTATAAATGCGCAATCCGCGAATCTGGAATGTGATTTAATTCTGCTCGAAATGAAGGTCATGAGCCTTAATGACGATACAGTCGGGGATGAGGATGAAGTCTTGGATTCTACTCCCGTATCAACTGATGAGCCGTGGGTTTATATGGGATTACTGGGGATTGATATCAACAAACGAGTTCGTTGGAATGGCCCATACGAGGATCATTGGCGGAGATTTTGGAAGCAGTTGGATGCTGACAATATATAAAAAAAAAAAAAAGTTGGGTTTGCTCTTACTCTTGAATCCTCATTCAAATGTCAAGCGCGCATGCATTAAGGTCAAGGTGTGCAGTTTGAAAAGACGAGAAAACGCCCTTCAAAGACAAGAGTCTACCCCCCCTTCAACCCGCTTGAAAACATTTTACATCCGAGAAGTAAAATAATTTCATCAAAATATGGCTGAAACGCAGCCACTCCTTGGCGTGTCAGACACGTCAATGCGGAGCAGCCCATTTGCTGACTTCAAGCTGAGCAGTTTCCTTCGCTTTATTGGACCAGGATTCATGGTTTGCGATTCAGCTCGCTTGCCCGCACAGGCCCTTTTTTTGTTGATCACCTCCCCCCACCCCATCTTTGTTTCCCTTCCCCCCCTAGATTGGAGTGGGGTACTTGGATCCGGGCAACTGGGCGACAGACTTGGCAGGTGAGGAAGTTGGCTTCCCTTCATGCATGCATGCATGGGATACCTCGCATCTATACTCTTACTCACGTCCTTTTCCTTTATGTCTGCAGCCGGTTCACAATTCGGATACAGCCTGCTTTACATTATTCTCGTATCAAGTAGTATGGCCACGGTACTACAGTACCTCTGCATTAAACTGGGTGTCGTGACTGGACTGGATTTGGCAATGGCATGCAAAAAGCATTTCAGCCCAACCGTGAACATTGCACTGTTCATTATTTGCGAACTGGCCATCATTGCCACAGATTTGGCCGAAGTCATTGGAACCGCCATCGCTTTAAATTTACTGTTTGACCTGCCGCTTGGCTGGGGCGTTGCAGTCACGTCGTTGGATGTTATTGTGATTCTGAGTTTCTGGGGGGCAAAGCATTTGAAGCAGTTTGAGGCGGCTATGGCCATTCTTGTGGGGCTTGTTGGAGTTTGCTTTGTGTATCTTCTCGCGGTTAGTCAGCCGGATTGGGTTCAGGTTGCGTGGGGATTTGTGCCGTCGAGTGATATCATCAAAGTGGACGGGCAATTGTAAGATTGCCTTTTTTTTTTTTTTTTTCGTAATATGCGCTGTAATGGTGTATGAGTGTACTTAATGCGCGCTATTCTTCTCCCACCATTATTTTTCGCAGATACATTGCCGTTTCCATTATTGGAGCCACCATCATGCCGCACAATTTGTACTTGCATTCTTCAATTGTCAGATATCGATCGAGCACCACTTCCACGCAACTTGGAGAAGTGTCTGAGCTGCTCGAATCCAGTGACGAACCTGACAATGGCGCCATCAGCGTGCAGCCATCCCAGCGATCAACTTTAATTCCTGAATCGCTCAAATATTCAAACATGGATTCTATTTTTGCTCTCATTTTTGCTCTTCTCATCAACAGGTAAAGCGCGTTTTTTTCACTGGCTCGGTATAAAACCTCTGGCACTAATTTTTTTTTTTTCCATCTTCAACACTTTCCTCAGCGCCATCTTGATTGTCGCTGCATCTGCTTTCACTGGAGAAGGAGAAGTCGCGGAAATCAAGGATGCATACGTGTTGCTGCGAAAGCATCTTGGTCCTGCCGCAGGATACGCATTTGCATTTGCATTGTTTTGTGCCGGACAAAGCTCGACAATTACTGGAACGCTGACTGGCCAAATTGTCACGGAGGGCTTCACCAACATCAAATTCACGCCATATTTGCAGCGTCTTGGAACGCGGCTTTTGGCAATTGTTCCTGCCATGATTGCAGCCTTGTTTTCGGGAGCTTCTGGGATGAACCATTTACTTGTGTTTAGTCAAGTGATTTTGTCGTTGCAGCTGCCGTTTGCAATCTGGCCTCTGATTTGGATCACTTGTGGGGCTTCGACAGGGAATGCGATGAAAGTGTGCTTTCTGGACCATCATGACGATGAGGAGGACAGCGGCGGTGATTCGACGATTGTGGATTATGTGAATTCGCCAGTGCTGATTGTATCATCAGTGGTGATTGGAGTATTTATTACCATCTTCAACGTGATTCTTTTGTTTCAGATGATATTCTGATGGTTCAAGAGAATAAAGATCCTGGTGAGTCAGTAACTCTTGACCCCGGCCAAAGACCTTGGAAGTCGACGGTTCTGGGCAGCAGTCACGCGCACACCCTTGCTGCGAGGTTGTGTCAAAGTCGTTTATTTGCGGGGTACAATCATTTTTTGCCTGCTCAATCTGGTTTGACATGGTGGTCGAGGCAGGTTTGATAACAATCTGATGCGTCATCCTTTTTTTTGCACAAGTCCGATAAATAAATAAATAAAAAGAAAAGATTTGTCCAACCCGACTCTTCCAATTCCACAACAAGCTGCGCAAACACGGCCACGTCGACTCGCAGCCAATCCGAGGTTCAATAACCTAACCGAATCCATCATTCACTACAAGCACCATCATTCACTACAAGCACAACTGTTTTTCCAGCTAACTGACTCTTAGTATGCCGGGAACAAATGTTAGAGTTTTTTGTGCATGCCTAAAAAGCAAAGAATCATGAATGAAAACAGAGAATCAGGAAACCAAAAACCAGGTTAAAGCATACCAAAGAACATCTCTTGCGCTTCAGAGGATTATCAGCGTAATTAATGGCGTGACATTGATGTTGGGAACCACCAATGTCATTAATCTTGGCAACAACAGCTGAATTAACAGTAGAGTCCAATGACCCCAAGTCAGTCAAAGTGAATGCCGCAATGTCTGCATCTAATGATATGCTTAAATCATTGATATCTGGTAAGATGCACAGAGTGGCGGAGGCTTGCTCAGCAAACAGTCGTTGATTGCTACCCTGTTGTGGTAAGGTATAAATACGCTGCCAAGTTATATTAAGAAACTTACCTGTCCGTAAAACAAAAACTCCACTGATGCAACTGGAGCTGCACCAACTTCAAGCTCTTCATGCAAATATTCACGAACTCTTTGAATAAGAATTTTCAGTTTGCTGGTGAAGTCAAACTGAAGCGTTGCCGTGTCATGAGGGTTGAATCGGAAGACCCGAGTTGGCAGAAGTGATGCAGTCCCAAACTGCAGTGTATCGTACCGGGCCAGCTCACAGGTCTGATCGTAATACTGGTGCCGGTTTTCGTCAACTTCGACAATGGCAACACGGTCATGCAAAATCAGAGGGATGTCAGGGTAGGCACCCTTCGTCCTCTCGTCATTGCAAGCACCGTTAAGCTGGTCCTTACAAACAGCACCTCCAAGGAACGTGCCCTTGTTGAACCGAATTCCTTCTCCAAAGAAATGGCAAACGGTCTGTTGAATGTAAAATTGGTTACACATGTATGCCTAACAATCATAGCTCAAACCTGAAGAACAGTTGCCTCAATTCGCAATTCAGCATTCCCTGTCAAGCTTGTGAAGCAGCTGCTGCATACTCCAGCTTTTGTTTTTGTGGTTGCACAGATTTTACACAGCCATCCTTGTGCCATAGCAACGTCAAAGGGCACACAAGCAATGCATGTAGATTTAATAAGACCATGAGCGCAAATACTGTAAAAGGGAACAGTTATTATCAGGAGTACTGTGTTTCGTGCAATTACCTTGACCCTCCGCATTGTCTGCAACGTGCAGGCCGAACACCATGCTGGCATTTCTATAGCAAAGATGGGATGGTAAGAGTCCAATGAGGGAGAGAGTATAGGGACACCAATTTGATTAAATGAAAGGAAAGATGGTTTAAATGGTGGGTTTGACGATGTATTGACGTTCATTTTGGAGTGAATAAAACATGGAGGTTGAATATAGTTGAGGGATGTAGTGTCAATCTTTGGTGGGGTGAATTTGACACTTACTTTTTGATTGGTTTTTTGATTGCTTGCATCCTTTTCTTGCTGGTGAACCGTGCAATAACTCTTTCCTCCAACAACTCCCTCCGTGCACATTCCATATGCACAGATACCTGTCTCTCGCTTTGCCGAAGCCTTGGAAAGAAGTTGGTTAGAAATTCCATAACAAACTAATCAACACAAAACAAAGTTGATGGTTTGGGTGAATTTGACACTTACTTTTTGATTGGCTTTTTGATTTCTTGCATCCATTCCTTGCTGGTGAACCGTGCAATAACTCTTTCCACCAACAACTGCCTCCATGCACATTCCACGCGCACAGATACCTGTCCCTTGCTTTGCCGAAGCCTTGGAAAGAAGTCGGTTAGAAATTCCATAACAAACTAATCTACACAAAACAAAGCTGATGGTTTGGATTGGAGTGGTAAAGGGGGCATCTTTGCTGGGGTGAATTTGACACTTACTTTTTGATTGCTTGCATCTATTCCTTGCTGGTGAACAGTGCAATAACTCTTTCCTCCAACAACTCCCTCCGTGCACATTCCATATGCACAGATACCTGTCTCTCGCTTTGCCGAAGCCTTGGAAAGAAGTTGGTTAGAAATTCCATAACAAACTAATCAACACAAAACAAAGTTGATGGTTTGGATTGGAGTGGTAAAGGGGGCATCTTTGGTGGGGTGAATTTGACACTTACTTTTTGACTGGCTTTTTGATTGCTTGCATCCTTTTCTTGCTGGTGCACCGTGCAATAACTCTTTCCACCAACAACTGCCTCCATGCACATTCCACGCGCACAGATACCTGTCCCTCGCTTTGCCGAAGCCTTGGAAAGAAGTCGGTTAGAAATTCCATAACAAACTAATCAACACAAAATGAAGTTGATGGTTTGGATTGGAGTGGTAAGGGGGCATCTTTGGTGGGGTGAATTTGACACTTACTTTTTGATTGGTTTTTTGATTGCTTGCATCCTTTTCTTGCTGGTGAACCGTGCAATAACTCTTTCCACCAACAACTGCCTCCGTGCACATTCCACGCGCACAAAAACCATTTGATGGTTCTGCAGTTTCGACAGCGTCGATTGCTTCAACAATGGCCATCATGGCTTCGTATTGATCGAGTTTGACAGGTTGAAACTCATCTCCAAACAACCTGGTCGAAAAATAGCACCATAAATAACCATGTTAAGCAAAAACCACACACAAATGAATCTCAACTTGATTTCTGCGTTTCGGCCGCGTGCATCTTTCAACCACACAGCAATGTCTGCAATGTTTGGCATTGTCGCAGAGATGGCAAGAATCCGCAGAAAATGGGACGATTCATTAACTGGCACAGTCGACGTAAATTTATCTTTGCCAATGATGGATCCAATAACTTCCGCATTGACTGTTCGCATGCGACTGCCAATCTCTTCGAGTACGCCGCCTCGTTGCGGTTCATTCAGCAGATGCACGTCATCAATCTAACAAAACATCCAATCAAAGGATGAGATGAAAGCAGAATTGAAAGCGATAGAGTGTATACCAGAATCAGCTGCACCAATGCCATCAGATGCTTGTAGTCTTGCCATCTTCGCGTCATCGAGTCCCATTTTTCTGGAGTGGTCACACTAAGGATTTTTTGTTTTCAACAGTTGCAAACCTAGAAAAGGAATATAAAAAGAAACTCACATGATATTAATCTGCTGCACTTCTCTCACGCTCGAAGAATCGGTATCGCCCGTGAGCTCGCCATCTGCCAAAAAAATAAAAATAAAAAGATTTAGTTTTTTCTCCAAGACCCCATAGTCCCTTCAACTTACAAGATACTCCAAGGGTTCGAAATTTCTTTTTCCAGTCTTGCGCGCGTTCGGAACAGAGTGCCTGCAGAAAAATGATTTGTTTGGTTTGGGGTTGGTGCATGCGTGCATTCAAAGTACAGTATGAACAACCTTTGTCGGAGCAATGTAAACAATTTTGGCGTCAATTCGTGCGTTCGAATGTTGATGAATCAGACGCAAGATGGCTACAGTCGCAGGGCATCAAGTCAGTGAATGGGATTTTTGCTCCAAGAAAACATACCCATTCCATTATGCATGTTTTTCCAGATCCCGTCGGTGCGCTCACAACAAGATTGCAGTCTGAATTGTACGCAAGTTCGAAGCAGCTCGACTGAACTGGATTGAAGTGCGAGAAAGGAAAGAGCGTCTTTGCAGATGCGCCTGGTGCAGTGAGAGCGAGAGTACGCAAATGTTAAGACGAATGAGGGAGAATAAAAGAGAACGAGAGATTGAGTTGGGACTGGAGAAGGAGGGCAGACAACGAAACAAAACTCTTCGCGTCACCTGTGACACATGTCACTGGTACCAGTGGTACAGCAGACTGGACACTGTGGATGCCTTGGGACATGTTCATCTGCTTGCGGCTGGGTCCAGTTGGGCTGGCGCTGTTCGACATTGTTTCTTTCTCTCTTTTTTTTTTCTTGGTCTCGGACTCGGACAAAGTCCCTTGGCTTCGGACGACGCCAAGCAAAAAATGCATATTTTAAAAAAAAATTAAAAGTCTCAGAAAATGTGTTCAACAGACAAGGATCTTGTTACTTACCATCACTCACTGACGCTCCGATGATGGGGGGGTTTAGAATCTTGACGTTGCTGCTCAGAATATTGCCCTCCTTGCTTCTATCGCTGACATTCAACTATATCGCTGACATTCAACTATATCGAATGATCTCTCTCGATCGCATTTGCATCCAAATTCTGCTGGATCAGAACAATCTGGTTCCGCAAGTCCACCTGATGCTGCTCCGCCTGCTACTTACTCTTTGCATCGGCCGCAGAAATGCCTGGTGCCGGTCTGCGTATTCGCTACAGCTTCATCGCTGCCCAACTCGCCTTCTTCTTCTTCTTCTAACTCGTCCTCATCCTCATTGTCATACACGTCACCCTGGCTATACTCCAAATTGCTCTCATGCATCATTTCTTCGTCTTCATCTTTTTTGGGGTGTTGTGGGTCCCCGGGCATTGTCCTGGGGTCCTGGCTTGGAAATCCAAAACGGGGCGATCCCAACACTGAAAACCCCCCTCCCAACATCCGTGAGACGCCAGAGATAGACTTTGCACACTTGCCGTAAGGTTTTGAGGTTTGCGGTAGATGGCACGGTGCGATGGAGGGAAGATGATGACGACATGGCGTGAGAACAGTTTGACTCACTGTGAAGATTTCGAGAGGGGAATTGATGAGAATGGATCCTTTCGGAATGTATTTGCGCGTAGCTGAGAGGCGTGGCGAAAGCTGGTTGAGAAAGCTGGTTTTAGAATTACATGTTTTGCTGACAATGCTTTCTTCGCTCGCCACTCTCGTTTTGCTGCTGAGGCCACGGACAAAGAGCGCGAGAAATTCGCAAACAATGAGCGCATGCGAGTCATCAGTTACCCAATAACAGCATTTAAACACAAGAAGATGCATTTACTCACACTCAAAGAGGCAATGTGGAGGAGATGGTGTTGGTCACCGGCCAGTAAGTAAAGATGAGCAGGAGGATGAATGGAGTTTGCAAGTGAGGATTATTCGAAAACAGGACATCAGATGCGCATCGGTTTATTTAGTGAATGGATGAAAATAAAACAAGAGATACATTCCATTTGAGTGCAGGACCATCCAACTACCACCAACTCATTGGTCCTTACCTCACCCAACCAAAATCTAGCCTACAAGTCAGGAGACCCCATCACCATCACGTGGAAAATTGGTGCCAACAATTCGACCTGGAAGGACAATGATTTCCTGTTTGAGATTGCAGATGCTTCTCAGGGAGCAAACAAAGTCACACCCATCTCTCTACTGAGTGCCGGAGTAACAACAAGCTTCTGATAATTGCTTCAAAATATCAATCTGACTCCAAAAAATTAATCCGACTTTGATCCGAACTCATTTGTGATGGCAACTGTCGAAACCAGATGGACTGATCCCTCAACCTCACTCTCTTCACTGTCACCAACTGAAGAGCTGCAAACAAAAGCAGCTGCCTGCTTTTTCACAGAAAGCAAACGGTATCCTGCCGCAGCTAAAAGCTGCAACAGGCCACCAGCAGACAGCCGCTCCTATTCACATCCCCCAGCAGCAACAATTCACCAATTGAAGAGCTGCAAACAAAAGCAGCCACCTGCTTTTTCACAGAAAGCAAACGGTATCCTGCCGCAGCTAAAAGCTGCAACAGGCCACCAGCAGACGGCTGCTCCTATTCACATCCCCCTGCAACATGGGTTTCAAAAGATCTTTTTGTGGGAAGAGCATTTTGAGACAGCAAGAACTTCTAAACGGACGTGTCTGTTGTTGTTCAAGTGTTAAAAAACATGAATCTCAAACGTTCAAATGAAATGAGTCGACTCACCTGCTGCACAGTCCTTCTCTACCTCCTCATATGATTGCGCAATCTGAACTCTGCCAACACCAACAGGCTGCGTGCAAATCCAGCCTCCACAAAAGCAGCTTCAAGCGCACTTTTGGATTCCATATTGAAATTGCCCATCACAATTGCGTCGCCACCACCCAAAAACTCAACAAGAGGTCAAAATTTGTTCCATCGAAGACGAGACTTGTCGCCAGCGTTGTCACTCGTCGAATCAACCACTGCGACTTGCAGCTCGCGCAACGATGGCCTTCTTGCCGGTTGAAAGCTAAACAATTTGATCCGAGAACGGGTATTTCGACAACAGAAGCAAGTTGGTTGGGACTTGATCCATAGTCACGGCTGAAATAAAGTCGTCCGACTGGCTTGACGTGTCCTTCAGTGCAAGTTTCAAAAATGTGCTGTTGACTTCTTGCAATGCAATCAAGTCAGGTCCCTCCTGCTCAAGAATCCGAAGCACTGATTGAAACTGGGTGTCAGCATCATAATTTGAAGGATGCGAGGGGTCGTTCAGAATGTCGTACATGAGAAGCGACGTGAGCAATATCCGGATTTGTTGCATCTGACAAACGTTCCCAAGCATTGGAAGCCCGATTGTAAGCGCACGATTGGATTGGTGCATTGGCAATAATGGGAGTCTCAATTTTCGAAGGGCAACGACAACAGTTGCCGCAACTAGGCTGACTTGCTCAACAGTCAAACTCTTCAACAGTGGCAGTAAACTCGACAAGGATAGGCCTCCATCTTCCCAACCTTCATGGACATGATTGCAACAGCATCCACACACAGCCTCAACGGGAAAGAATCCGTCCCCAACAACTCCTTCTGAATCAGTCGTTGCAGCGGGCCTGGGTCTCCTGCCGCCATCGTGGCCACAGTCAAATGCGGTCGAAACTGATGCCGGTCCGGCCGAACATTTATTCTCTCCGGCAGAAATGCGTCGAGTTGTCGTTTCAGGTGTTCCAATTCGATTGAAGTTTCGGAGGGTTCGAGCACGATTGTGGAGCATCCTCCTTGATGCGAGAATACAGAGACAGTGTCAAAGAGAAGTGCGATGGATGTGCATTGTTGAGTGATGGGTGTGAATGCGTCTTGCAGCTGTTTGAGTATGACTTGGGAGACAGGCAGGTGTGGTGGGGGGATCAAGTTGAAATGTGGAGGCCTGCGTTTTATCAACCTTGAATAAACTGGATTTGACCAAGATCGAAGCAATACACAAACCATGTTGTAGGCATCGTGGGGTCAGTTCACCACGACAGGAAACTGCCTTTGCTGCAGGCCGCGCATAGCCAAACTGCGTTACGCAATCTGATGGAAATTGCTGCTGGGATGGAAGATGGATGTGCTGATTGGTATTTCCACATTACGTTTTTTTTGTAAATAAACACAGCGCTTTCCTCATCGAGATGGAGAAGTTGTTGATGGTGATATGAAATTGCACCAATTTTTTCGATGAGCAATGACCAGCGTACGCGTTCACCACCACCTCTCTCACAGGTATAGGTGAGTTTGCACTATCCTGGCTAGATCTGAGTCGGAGGCTGTGAGGAAGGGCGGGATTCATTCTGCAATGGTGGGCATCATTGCGGCTGTGACTGCGGACTCTTGAGTGCTTCAGCGGGACCCCTTCTTCATGCAGGGCATCTCTCATTCATCAAGCACCCTTCTTTTACTACGCTGATGCCTCGTATGTGCAAGTTTATTGGTTTTTGTTGGGTGGCCGGAAAGGTAAATCAAAAAGGCAAGAAAACTATTTATAAATCAGATGAGCGTTGCATGGATCACACAACGCGTACCTGGTGTGCTCCTCCTGCTGCTCCTGCCGTTCGGCCTCGTGGCGCCGCGAAATGCACCAGTCTTCTTCAGCGTCTACTATGCCTTTGTCAACGGAGTACTGCTTCTCTCGACCATCCGTGTCGTCTGCGGCGTCTGCTGCGTGTGGCTTTGCGCACTACGGCAGTCCAAGTCCAAACCTACTCATATGATCACCGCGGATCGGCCGGTTCAAAGTCAAGATGTCAAACACCTGTTGCTGCTGCCAAACTACAAGGAGGATCCTGATACGCTTGCAGATACTCTCTCTGTGCTAGCTTCACATCAGAGTGCAAAAAGCTCTTATACGGTGCGGGGGCTGACTTTTTTTTTTTTTTTTCTGATTTACCAGTTTTTTTTCTCCTTGATTCCAGATTTGCCTCGGCATGGAAGACTCGGAAGCGGGCGCCGCTGAAAAAGCCCGTCAGATTATGGCCGCGTTCGATGATCAATTCTACGGCATCAAGTTCTCACTGCACCCCAAAAATCTGCCAGGCGAAATGCGTGGGAAATCCAGCAACATTTGCTGGGCAGCGAAACACTGCCTCGAGACTATGGAGAGGGCGGAATTGGACCAAACAATTGTCACTGGGATGGACGCCGACTCTTGTTTCACGGCCGATTACTTTGAAACGGTTGCTTTGGAATTTTGCGCGAATCAAGGCGGGGGCGATCGAAACTTGCAGTTGTTTTTCCCCTTTGTAAGTCTTTTTTTTTGTTACACTTTGTCCTTCAGTTTTCAGTTTTCGATGCTCAAAAAACTTCTTCCAAAAAAAGGTGATTTTCGATCGAAACGCCAGTAGCATAAATCCCTTTGTTCGAATGTTTGACACATCATGGAGCGGTGCGCAACAAAGTTACCTTATTCCTGGCTATCCATTTGCGTTTGCAACCTCTGCGTATTCTATACCTGCCGCACTCATCAAAGCTGCTGGGTATTGGGATGCGGGCCCTGAATCCATGGCCGAAGACCAGCACATGACTCTCAAACTCATGTTTGCTACCGCCGGCCATTTGCGTATTCGAAGAATCTTTAGCCCCGTAAGCCAATGTAATATTGTTGGAAGTCGGGATACATGGGCCAGTGGTCTTTGGGCGAAACATGTACAACTGAAACGGCACACCTGGGGTGGAAACCTGGAATTCAGTCACATTTTTTATCGTGCCTGGCTGCCGACCATCTGGCAGGCTCCCGAGGAAGATGCAGCTCTTCGCCGACGCCGCAAATGGCGACCTCGAGACTGCGGAATTGAGAAACCCAAGCGAACATTTTTGAGCACGGCGAAGCAAATGATCCTATATATTTTTGCATATTATCACTTGTTCGAGATTGTCGTCTGGCTGCAACATAACATCATCGTCAACCTGTTGGCGCTTTTGCTGGTGCCTGGGATCGGGCCCGGGTTTCTTGGCGCAGTTTCGAATCGGTACTGGGATGCGATTGGCGGCGGGGAGGTGGACGCGCGACTTATGGGCACCTACAGAGTTGTTTCTTACGTGCAACTGAGTTTAATACCAGCAGTCGTAATCATTATGATATTCTATGAAGGAGCTTACTGGTGGTGTTCAGTGGGTAGATGGAATCTGGACGCAAAGCGGAAGGTTGCGCTTGGCGGCGGCGGGGAAGCTGGTATGTTTCTGCAAAGCCCCATGAATGGACATGCTTCTGCCACCGCAAACCGCGACGCCGCCGCCAATCGAGAAATGGCAGCACATGCACGTTCAGAGGGGGTTGTTTTGTTGGGGAAACGAAGCGCTCTTGTCAGCAAGCCGCGGCAATGGTTCAATTATTTCGAGTGGATCTTATTTCCGGTTGTTGCTCTCTATCTAGTAGCTATGATGTGTTATGCCGCCTTATTTCAAATTTGGACGAATCGGCTAGATTATGTCGTTGCTGGTGAGAATGGCAGTTATCTTTCCCAGTTTACCCAGGATACTGACTTCTTTTTTCGTCCAGGGAAACCTCAAATTCAAAAGAAGGAGGATCACACACCAGGATCTCCCCAGGGCGAAGGAATTCAGTTGACACCCTCAGCAGAGGCGACATTTGTTCGCGCAAACTGATTTTTACAAGTTATTTCTGATTGTTTTTCATCTAGGATAATAACAGTAAACTGCGCGGGTTCATTGAAAACTCAGACTTGGTTGTTGCTAATGATGCGTATCACTTGACAGCGAAATACAATGCCCAATGAGGACCCTTTATATGAAGCAGAGAATAGTTGCGGTTGTTATGATGCCACTCTTGTCGGTTATTGTCGATAGTGTCAGGGAGTCGAACTTGATTTTTCGTCCGAACACAGAACCAACCAAAACGCATGGAAAACCCTTCTTTTTCAAGAGACATACAAACAAAATGGGATGAGACTCTCAGAAGCAGGAGCATCGAAAACATGCCTGAACAAAGATCAAAAAAAAAAAATAAACAATCCAAACCGAAACGCCACCAGGAGGAAGAAAAATATCCAAATACGCTTCTAAGCAGATGGACCACCCCGGGCCATCATTCTAGCCACCCTCAGTCGCTCAGCCAACACAACAGGCACACCGCCTCCCAAACAAGCCAACGGGAACAAAGCCGGACCACCCGCACGCATACTGACACCTTCTGCCCATCCATCCCGGAACACCTTGGTCAACACAACACTGTCTCCATCCGTCAAACTCAATTCATCCGACATCTCCTTGGCGTAGAATCTTCGGACTGGGAAGCTTTCTTGGTTGTTGTTTGCAACAATGAAGGGATCTCTGGCAGCAACGTCCATTGCAGCTTCATCTTTGCTTTGCAGTTTTCGGGTTTCAGGGAGGGAGAAGGTACGCTTGGGGATTCCGTTGCGGCTGAGGGTGATCATGGCCATTTCGTTCGAGCTTGGTTCGGGCTCCGATCCAACGAAATCGTTTCCTGAAACGGGTCCTTTACCAGCATCCATAGGTTGCGCGGCCAGGCGAGAAGCAACAGATCCACGTTGGTTGCAGAAGAAGCACATCATCATGAGAAGCACGAGAGCTCCACCAAACACTCCAATGAGGATCCAAAGAACAGTGCTTGTGGTTGGGGCAACAAAGTCGGCCGGGTTGTTGTTTCCAGGCTTGGGAGAGGCTGAGAGAATGCTTTTTTAGTCTCCGCAAGCAACCGTATGAATGAAATAAAATCACTCACGGCAAGGTTTAAGAGTGCTGACAGTTTGAGTGCACACCGGGTCACCGCAAAGCAAGTTGCCCATGTTGCAAGTCAACGTGCTGGGAAACGGGATAACTGCTCCAGTGAATCCGGTACCTGCGATGTTACTGCGACAGATACATATTATTTAGTTCAAGGCAAACGAAGTTCGGGCTTTCTTTTCTCACAGATTTTTCAGGGCTGTCATCCCGGCAAGTGTTTGCAACCCAGATGTCACGTCAGGGTTTTGCGAAATGTCCCTGTTCAGATGTATGGTTTTGTATGAGTTCGTTGGTTGAGACTCTCCGTGGGAGCAACTTGAGTTGTGAGGGTTCGTATGACGGCATGATAGCATCCAAGGCACGCTCATCTCCCTCCGTCCCAAAGCCGCTCGTCCCTCGACCTCCTCCCATTCACCAGTTCGTGGAATCGCAACAGCGTTCTTGCAGCGTTCGAGACACCGATGCGAAGCAGCGGACACCCACTCAAAAGAACAAAAAGAAGGTGTTCAAGGGGGTCAAAGAAACTCACAAGTAGGTCAAGCTTTTGAGCAAGGGCAGACTGACTGGAACGGCACCTTGAAGCTTCGCAGCAGGAAGGACCCTGAGCAAGGGGAGGGGAGAAAAGAAAACGGGTGTCAGCAACGGGCGGCAGATAACGGTGATCGTCTGCACTTACAGCGATATGATCGAGAGACCGTCGTCGCCACCGCATGTTACGACACCTTGCGTTGCAAGGGAGCCAGAGCAACAACTTGCAGCTGTGTCTGATGGTACAGGGTAGCTCCTGCGGCGTACTGTTGGTCAGCGTCGGGTCAGGGGACACCTGCACTGTGACTCACCACTTGTCGAGAATGCCCACGGCGAGGATCCCGCAGTCTGAGCCGGTGCCTGCCTGTGGTGCTGCTGCTGCGAGCGATGCGATGCTGAGGAACAGTCCAATCATTTTCTGTTGAAACCAATTTCGCTCCTTTCCAAACAAGGAATGTTGATCCCAACAATTTTCCTTGACAGAAGGCCGCTGTTCATGAACGACACGTGAATGGCCGCGCTTCGCTCAGGTTATGCCCTATTACGTCTCGGTGCCTCCAGCGCGGTTGAGTTGTCCTGCATTGGGCCTCGACGCTACTGCTCACCCCATCAAGTACTGGCCGCAAGCTTCTCGTCACGTTCAATCGATAGCACTCACAAGTAGTAAGTATAAATCTTTATTAGGTTAAGTGTTACGGTTATTTTATGACTCCGATATAGAGTGAATGAAGCAGCTGTCTAGATTATTTGAGTGAGGATGAAATACGTTTCGCCCAGTAGTCCATGTACAATTTGGAGTAGTCAAACTTCCGCACACGAAATTCCGCTACAGTCCGTTCCAACAACTCTTCAGTCACATCGTCCCATTGATTGACAATCAAAACAGGCAGCTTATCGTACAGCGCATCGATGGAACTTGACGTGACGATGGGATATCCGCCCAGGAGGAGAGTTTCCCACGTGCGGTAGCAGTCAAGACCGCGGCCATGCGGGGCAACAACAAACATGGACGGTGCGAGCACGTGTTTGGCGAACGATAACCCGCTGATTCCGCTTTTGAAAATGCAGTTTGTTACAGATTGTATCGACTTTTGATTTGGATCGTTCCCCCAATTCCAACCGCAAAAGTAGTTGTACGCGGGTCTCCTTGCTGTCCGGTTCGTCCAAAGGCTGAATGACGAGAGGATGTATCTGCGGGGGGGTACCCGTAGTTTTGCGTCAAATGCTGCAAAAGCAACCTCAGAATGTTGTGGAAGCAAGCGGAAACAAACCTTGGTCTTCGGCTATCCCAATCCCAATTTTTCGGCTCAAGTCCGTTCACAAGCCCGACTCCCGATTCGTACAGTTTTTGCATGTCGGCCAGGGATGTCTTGTGCTGGTTTAGACCGATGGGGATGCATTCGAGCTTGCCCGACACCTCCGTTCCAACGCAGTTGGTGACATACCACTTGATCAGCTTCGGATTCTCTGTCAGCGACAGCGTCTCATCCCGGCTTAGCACGCAATCCGGTAGACATTCGTCACCGTCTCCAGTGATGAGAACGAATCTATCAAGGGCAAGCAAAAGGGCGCTGGGATAAGTTTTCAAAAGCAAGAAAAAACAAAAAAGTGAAGGTGCTACCGTGTCCGAATTCTAGAAGCAGCAGAAACAAACTCTTTCAACTTCAACGGCTCAACGAAAATGACTGCACCGTCTTTTGTGATTTGGTTGTCCAGCTCCAGAGGTTCAGACATCCGAATTCGGCGCAGTTGGTCAGCATACGTAGCCGGTACACTGTAGTTGCCAATGTAATGGTCTGCCAGGAGCTTAAAATGCACTGCGGATATCCTGTTCTGGGCCTTGAAGCAGTCACGCTGTTGGTCCCCACCGGCAGCCATGCATTCCGGGAGTTGGTAGGGTTCGTTGATGCGGGTGTAGCGCTGGGGCACAGTCGTTGCGGACAGGAAGCACAGCGAGAGGACGGCGACCGAGACGCAGCAGACGAGAAGGAATTCCGCCTTTTTGACCATCGCTTTTTTGTTTAAAAGTGTTGTGACATTCTCCCGGGAAAGTCTAATAGTTCAATTTCTCATCTGTGTTAGAAATCAAAGCTTAACTTGATCGACCCATTTTTCATCATCTCCCCATTTTATATTTGCTTTATGATAAAAGAGAAGTATGAAACCAACCGCGACGCATCCTGAAACACACTGACTGGATGAGCCATCCATGACTCTTTGTTCATCAACGGACAGTAGCCAGAAATAGGCGGCGTTGTTGCGCATTCATTGAACCAGGCACCCCCCCTTCACACCAATTGGAAATCAACAACATATGACAAATCCATTGGGTATCAACTGCCAACAACAACTTGAACAACTTTTATTTCATTGCCCAACAAGAGAACTGCGTGCAGCACAGCCCCCCCAACGGTCAATCCACAACGTAAGCAGATACACAGACAGACAGAAAAGCAATCAGCGTTTGAACGTCTTTCCACTGGCATTGTTTTCGTATTTGTAAGATTTAGTCCAAAGGTCGAAAAAACCAAAAAGCTGAAGAAAAAAAACTATAATTTAAAAAATGGGGAAAAACTTACGCCATCGTCTTCTTTTCTTTCTGATCTTCTGGCTTCTCGGGTTTGGCGCGGTTAAGAACCTTCAAGAAGGATTCGACGCGGGCACGCATTCTCGAGTGCATGTACGCTTTGGACGCCTTGATGTGGTAATGCAAGTAGTCCCTAAACAACTGAATGCGAGAAATGGTGTCTTCACGGATTGGACCGGGAGTAAAGTGGCGGGGGAAGAGAACTGAAAATAAAAATGCGAGAATGAAAAATCAGTCCGCTTGGCAAGAGTCATGTCCGCGAAATGAATTGCACGCGCTTGCACACACACACACACTCGTGCAGTTTCTCTGAAAACAATCAAGCAAAATTTTGAAAAACATTCAGTCGAGACGTACCAAACGTCACGTATCCAATGTTTTCCGCGTCGCTAAGTCTCAAGCCGCGAAGTTCAAGAGGCGGTTCGCGTGGACTATACAACACTTGAGGAGCATTCTGAATGGCTGGTTGTCTTCTCGCGTCGACAAATTCCTGGGTAGAACGACATCGGGGTATAAGTACAAAAAACGATGCTCAAAATATTTAAAAAACCTCAAAGCTTAAAAAAAAAAATGCACCTGCAAGAACACACGTCCAAAAATTTGATCTGTTTCTTCCTTGAACACTGTTGAAAAAATAACCGTGACGCGGTCAGGGAATCCCATGATATAGATGGCTTCTTGGTCCCGGTAATTCACAGTCATGATGTTTGTCTGTTGTCCTTGGCTCTGAGCGTAGAATGCAGCTTCGAATGGAGCAGCGAGGGCATTGCGCTTTAGTAAGGCGAGCTTCTTCACGAGTTCATCTGTTTCAAAAACATTTGAATTTGAGCAAGTGTGTTAATTCGGGAACACCTTTTTTGGTATGGTGGCAGAGGGACAATGTTTTTTTTTACCCTTGTTCACAGCTCCCAATTGTGTCTCGTCAATCCGAAGCGTGACATCGAACCCTGGCTCCGCTGTTTGCTGGAAAAGCGCGCCATACTCGCGGAAGAGAATGTTATCGGCACCATATTGCCTCAGCTCAGGGTAGCATTTCATATTCATGGACAGGTACACGACGCTTTTGGAGTCCTTTGTCTCGACAGAATAAGACACACCATCAAAGTCGTGGATCGTAAGGAAGAGTTTCTCGGGTTCATCCGTGCTGGAATGTGTTTGCGAATTGCGGGGGGGAGAGCGGGAAGGGTCGTTGAGGGGGAGAATACAACAGGCACAAAGAGAAGAGGACTTACCGGTTGAATCGCTCTCTAAACGTTTCCTCCAGAATGCGGTTTCCCTCCCTATTTTAATAGTGATTGTGTATTTTATACGGAATCAGCCTCTGTAAATTCGCAGTCAAATCACGCTCGCATTCCCCGTTTCCATCCATTCGGTTCCTCTGCGAATGCAGCTGCTGGACTAAAGGATGTATCGAAAGAGAGCATGTGGGAGAGCGGGGGTTGGGAGGGTCGCCACTCAACTCCAACAAGATCATTTTTTTACTCGGTTTATTTATTTATTTATTATTATTTTTTTTACCCCTCAATTGGGCTCCCCGGCGCCGGGTAACTCACAACTTGTGAAAGATGAGACACCGCTCCAACTTTCGGTGATCCCGCTTCAATGCCACAAACTCCCAACGCCGTCCAGACTTTTCAAGCTCCACTGAGCAGATGCCGTCCACGAAAATCTTTTTAACGCGCTCAGAACATCCATGACCAATCTCCAACACCAACACACAGTGTTTTGAAAATCCTTCGTATCCAAACTGATCATCTGCCAAACGAATGCCACCCATAATTTCTTGATACGCCTCGAGGCCAGTGTCACCAGAGAATAAAGCAACGGCGGGCTCTTCATTCAGCAAAGACGCATCAATGGAAGTGACTTTCTTGATTCGGGGGGATAGGTATGGAGGATTGCAGAGAATGATTTGAACTGGTTTGGACGCAGTGACATTTGAAAAGATGTCGCTCACAGACCCAAACGTTCCTAAATGTATTTTGACACGGGATGAAAGACCATGTGCGTCCAAGTTTTCTCGAGTTACAGCCAACGCTTCAGATGATGCATCCAGTGCGATTCCAGACACGCAGTCAGTTTCACTCATTCCATTTTTCAACAGGGATGCCTCCAGATGTGCAACAGTAGATATTAAAAGCGACCCAGATCCAGTGCCCATATCCAGGATTGTGATTGATTTTTGAAGCCCGGAATTCCTTTCAAGGAAGACAGAAACGGCACTTTCAACTAGAATTCCAGACGATGCGCGAGGAATCATAACGGCCGGTGATACTTTGAAAAGAAGCCCGCGAAATTCTTGCGAACCGCGAATGTATGCGGCATTCTTGAAGCTGGATTGAGATTGCCCGCCTGCGTCATCTTCTTCTTCTTCATCATCATCAGCAGCAGCATTGTTGGTTCCTGCCGCTTCCGTTTCGGTGAATTCATTCGATTTGATTCGTTTAGCCATCAGTGATTGCGTTGCTTCTTCGATTTCAGCCAACTTCCTTTCAGAGAATTTCGCCTCTTTCAGACGCAGTGCTTCAAATTTGGACGGTTCGCTTTCGATATAGGAAAGTGTTTCTCCCGTGTCAGGATGGTTGAAGGACAGTTTTATCAGGGAACAAAAAATGCCTTTATCGCGGCAAGTCCTATGCTGTGATGAGGAAAAGGAAATCAATCAATGAGTATACAAATGGGGGCGAGGGTTTTTTTTTGGATCAAAATCACCTGCTTCGTCATCCGTGAGTTTCCTATGACGGGATGATCAGAGCTATATAGATGTGTCATGACTTGCTTGTGCACAAAACCGCCAACGGGTGTTGCCTGCGACGTTGAGCGAAGAAACACGTTCATTTTCTTCAACAAGCTTTGATTGTACAATCCAACTTACATCTAATGTTGTCAGCCATCCATCGGGAGAATTTCTAGTTGATGTGAACGAAACGATGCGAAACAAGGTTGAACACAGGGTTCCTCTAATGGGAAACTCGACAGCATATTCGCTTCCCTCTGTCAATCCCTCTGCGGAACCAACGCGGCCATGAACTATACATCGATACGTGGATTCGAGGGAGTTAATGGTGGATGGGATGGATGAGGGGTTGCGGGTTGACAGCACGACCAGGCCCGAGACAGCCTTGTCGAGGTCCAATAGAGGATATAGTTCCGAGCCTGGAGCCAGATTCGCTCTGTCCCTGACAGCGTCGCCAAAGATTGCAGAGCGTGGGTCCATTGAAACGCCGGCACTCTTCCAGACAACAACCACGCGTGCGTCGCAATGGACCGCGCGCACTCCGACATTGTTTGAGCGTGCGCGGGCCACATGCGCAACAGTTCTAGCAATGGAAACGACGTCGCCCGCGCGCAGACGCAACCCCTCCGCCGCGGGCGCGCCATTCACAAGAATCTGGCCAGCTTTGAAGGCCACGTGCGTCTGAGAGCGGCTCGGAACAAGAACCGAAAAGTGGCGGCGGACAAATTTGTGCAGCGGTGTGCCTGCGTCTTCGACTGAGACTGTGGCTTGCATTTGACCTTTCTTTTTTTTTTTTTTT
>QEAP01000310.1:633-30402 GCA_006535975.1 Chytriomyces confervae | reverse complement strand
AGCACGCAAAACTGTAATCAAATCTAGTGCTATCGTTCTTGTCATCCATTTACTGAAGGGAGCAAGGAAGCATGTCAGGTAGTGCGCCCCCACATTTGTGGCCTGATACACGCTCAAATTAAGGAATAGCACTAGGTGACGATGAGAATTTTTTCTGAATACATGACAGGGTCAGCTGCCGTGCCCTTGTTTCAGTGTTGTCCAGTTGACTGCTCACGATGGCAGCAATCCACGGGACCTGCATCTGTCCAACATCCATAATTGAATGAATGCAAATCAATGCTTGTGCTGGTCAATAATATCTGCGAATGGAAAGGAGAAACCTATTAATGTCTTACTAACATAATCTTTGAATTCTTACGTTTTAGTTCTTTCAATCACATATTGATCTCTTTCTTCAATATTCCACGAATAAGGGTATAAAAGATCATCCACTGATCACAATAAAGAACATCTTGTCTTCTGAATATCTCAACGACCTCCTCGGAATCTGAGCCCATTCCGTAACATGCAAATGAAAATATGAATGGCTGTATTAACTTTGCTTCGTAGAGTATGCCCTTGCCTTTTGGAAAGTGCGAGAGCAAGTATGAATGATAATTCTCCGCGTAAATCAAGTCGGCATGGCATGCATTGTTGCAGTGGCCTGCAGCTTGATTGTTCCTAATACGATGAACCAGAATGCGGGCAACGAGTTCAATCCTTTCCCATCCACAACATTGGGCTGACTCTTGTGGCAAAATATTGGATTGTCAGTTCAGGTTTCATTGAAGGAGAATTGTCAGTAAAAAATATTAAAATGGAAGGAAATGCAAGTGCCGTATTCGACGACATTGACGCTCAACTGTCGGTACTGAGAGACATTGAGGTTGCGGGTGCAGGTGTCAGTGCAGCGTTGTTGGTAGCATTGATTGCAACGATTCGTTTCGAGTTGCGAGCCGCAAACGCGTCCATCACTGTTCGAACCGTGTTCAACCCATTCAATGCGTCACTCCTGCTTATGGGATGTTCGCTCGTGATTCTTCAGATTGCCGGTTCGCTGTATACAGACGTCACACTCCATCTTCACACAGTCCGCTTTCTGGCCGTGTATTGTCTCCTCCACACCTTCACATACATGGCCCAGTATGGATACATGCTCTACTCCTGGCATCGCGGTGCTGCAGTGCTGCGCCACATGCTCCCACGGTATACGACGTACTTTGGGGCCATCTTGGTTGTCGCGCCAGTGTTGTTTGCAGCGGCCATATCGGTCGATATGTACATGGCCTACTTGATTTTGGACGGCCAAAACGTACCCCCAGCGATTGACACACTTTGGGCTGCACTCATATTTCTGCCTGGCATCACAATCGTGATTTACGACGTGACGATGCTTGTCACGTTCACAGTGTTCACGGCATCGACAAAATACCAGAAAGAACTCGACCCGCGCTTCCTTATAATATCTCGATACGGAATCGCGGCGACTGCGTTTACGATCGGGACTTTTACAACATACGTCGTGAGTTGCACGCTTGTCACCGACTATGTGCTGTCCCGCGCCATGTTTGTCACTATTACGATCCTGATGCAGCTGTGCTTTATCACTCTGTTTGCCATGAAAGTGGCCCTCTTTAACGAGAGTCGGCGCAAGCAAACAAACCAGAAGGAAATGTTGCATAGGGTGCTGGGACCTGAGGCTGTCACACTTATTCGTGTCCAAAGCCAAGGACAGTCTCAGAAGAAGCGTCAGCCGCATTCGGACGATGCAAAGCTTCCAAAAGAATTGACGGTTTCCGTGGCTAGTTGATATCACATATTGGATACACACATACACACACGAGTTGTTTACTGCGGCAACTTTGTCACGCAAAAACGCAAATACGCAGACAAGAAATTTATAGTATCCGACTTGCTGAATTCCAAACAACACTCTCAATCGCCGCCGCGTCAACTCTTCCCATGTTGAAACAATGAATCGAAGCCGTTTTCCGCCACACAGCTTCATGGTCCAGCATCAACTGCACACTCATTGCTGCCTCTGAAACCTTGTGAATCAATTCGTCTGAAAATACTCCCCGGGGAGCTTCCAACAACACTTGAACCATGGAGACCGTCATTGCTTGGATAACCGCTTTCAAAGAATAAAGGAAAGCATTAAATTCGCGAAAAAAAGGAAGCAAAGCGAAATACAAACATATCAGTTCCAAGTCCTGTATTTCCTTCATGATGCTCGCATTCAATCTCGCCGGGATTTCCCTCGTGGCTTGTTTTGTTGCTTCTTGGAGAGCCTCAAGATAGAACCACAAAGTCTCCTCATTCAATCGTGACTGACATAGCTGCTTGCCATTTACTTCGACAACTCCAGATACCGCGGCAGCCAAATTCGAATGAATCGTCTTGATAATTGAAAATATGGACACATGGCACAAAGCCGCGTTCGGAATGCCCCCTGCGCAGGAAACAATCCTCGATACTTGCTCGCGTGGGTCTTTAAGCAGTGCATCCAATTCCGCCGTGGGAGTTGAAGTCGGGGTATCGCGAATTGAAGCGCTTGCTTGAAGGATGTTGGAATTTTCCGCAATCGCAGCCGTCATTGTTGGAATCAACTGTAGCACTTTCATCATGGAACCGTGAATAATCAAGATGAAATCGTTTCGCGTTTTTTGGTCAAGGGAGATGTTGCAGGAGAGCAAAGCTGCGGGGGGGTTGACAGGAATTCATCGAGTCATAGTGCACCAAAAAAGCAAATATAGCAGGTTTACCGTAAACTTTTTGAATAATCGAATGCGAGACTTGGATGACTTGCAGACTGACATCCGTTTGCTCAAGCGTGACGGACGGCTCAAGCCGAGCCATGATTGAGTCAAGCAAACGCGTCGCTACATTTGCGATTGTTTGTGAATGTGGAACCAAGTTTAACGAAGCTGGGTTGTTGGTTGCATCCAGAAGTGCTTTGAACGTTTCCATGAATTTGATGTCATTCAAGAGAGAGTCATCACGCGCTTTGGTTTTGAGTAATGCGCAGGCTGCAGGCATATTTGCAAAACAAGAGATTCGAGTTAACTGAACAGGGATATGCAACACTGGCTCCGTACCCTTTTCCGCCGCAGCTTGAGCAGCCTTGTCAAAGCGGGAAAGTGGCGACTTTTTCGGACGCGGTTTTTTCTTGACCGAGGCGCCACCTACACACGCCAAAGGTCAGTATTTCGGACATGAACAAAAGACACAGAAAAATGCGTACTTGCGTCGGTTGTACTGTTCATTTCCGAAATGGTTTTCTCGAGTAAAGATATTCGGGCAACATGAAGCGCATTCTGCTCGTGCACTTGTTGCGCCTGCTGTTTGGCAGGAGGAGGCTCTTGGATTGAACCGGGTTGGGTGGCTGGGTCCGAGGGCGAGGAGACGCGTCGAGAGGAGAGAACAGCAAGAGCCTGTTGGTTGTTGGTGTGTGTCGTGGTTACTGGGTGGACTGAGTGCGTGATCGAAGGAGGATGCGCACGAGAGCCACGCTTGAAGTAAAGTCCATTTTTTTATTATATAAATATCTACGAAAAAAATATTTATTTAGTTGAACTCAAACTCCCATGTTTGGACAGCCAGCAGCGACGGGTGAACAGCATTTATCGAATCCATGCATGCACTTTGCTCACATCCAACCAATAAACAGGGTCCTCCTTCTTCGGACAACAAACGCAAACACAGCCGCAATCCAGTATCTTTGGTGCGCAAACACCGCAAGCGAATGCTTCCTCTTCGCTGTTTGGCGGGTTTGGCCAGTCGATAAACAACGCGCAAACTGTCAACAATAACGCAAGCATGGGCTTTGGCGGAATGAACACGCAGCAGCAGCAGCAACAACAACAGCAACAACAGCAGCAGCAACAGCGAGTCGTGACTGTATTGGACAAGATTCGGGAAATTCAGGCGTTTTGGGACCCAAACAGTCCCACGTGCCAGTTTCGGGTTTGGTTTCTTTTTTATTCTGTCGTTTTGTGCTTCGTCTCATCGTTTCGTTCTCGCCAGCACTATTTCTACAACATGGTGCATCCAAATGAAGTGCACAAATACGGATGTGGCCCGAACCATGATGCAACGCTGTATAATCAGGCTGTGCAGGATAACCCAGATCCAACCTGGTACTGCATTACTGACATTCCTCTTGAACGGATAAGCAACGGAACGGTTTTTGTCTAACTCCTTCATGTTGCAGCATGGTTCCAGTTCTTGCAGTGGGATTTGAACACTTGAAAATGCGCATTGCCGAGCAAGACGGCATGAGCGATCAACATAAAGCGAAACTCGAGGTATGATTTTCGCATGTTTTATTTAGCGCATTTTTTCACGCCACTATAGAGTGCTTATTGCGCGTTCGTATGATGGTTTTTTGTAGGAACTGGCAGAGCGATTGAACGCGATTGAACGAAAACACTACCTCGAAACAACAATTAAGCTGGACGAATACCGGCGCAGACATGTGGAGCTTTCCCAGCGAGTCTTATCCGTTGAGTATAGATTGGATGAAAGGGGGGATGCAAACCCGCGCGATATTCATCCCACACGCACAAACAAAAATCACAGATTATGAAAACGGTCGAAGTACTCAGAAATAAGGGATACCCAATTCGCGGCGAAGAAGAGTCACTGCGCGGACGTTTGGAAGCCATGAGCATGCAACTCAAAAAGCCAGCGCATTTTCGTGGGCGGGTGCAGGAGCTCGAAGCTTCTCTTCGAATGCTCAAAGACGCGCGACGCATTGATTCAATTGCATCAGTTGGAGGCGGTGGTGCGTATGTGGGTGGAGATGGATCACAGGGAATCGATTTCACTGAGGGTCAAATTGGACATGTTGCTGAGGTGAGTCTTTTGTGGTTTCTTCATTATCTTGTGACTGAATCGATTTCTTTCCCGCTTTGTTAAGGCCCTTGGAACTGCTCAGCAAGGGCTGAAAAATCTGACTGAGTTGGTGGAAGAAGATGGAAAAGTTGTTGAAGTCATGGGTCGCGGTTACTCTGAGAGTATTTACAGAAGAAATTGACAAAGGACCAAGCAAACAAGTCAGTTGCATTGATTTTGTACACTGGGAATAAAATAATAGTTGGCATGTACAGGGCCGATCGAAATCACACTTTCGGACAATTATCGATTGCGGCAGACTAAAAAGCTAAAAGCCCTGTGTGATATCCGCAACGCAAACAGAGGACTGTCTGCTCAAGGACATCAACCTTTCCCGGACGCTTCTGCGCTTGGTTGGATGCGTTGACGAACGAGTGCGGACTCCTTCTTGCCAACCTCAGACCAGGACTTGCTGTCCTTACCGCAAGGACTCTCAAATCCATGCCCCCAGAGATTCTTGTTCAACAAGTTGCTTCCTTTTGTCCGGCGATCCCGATTTGGGCACGCAAAATTTTTTGATATCAACTGTTGAACACTGCAACGCGGACAGTATATATATTCAGACACGCAAGAACAAGACTCCCTCAAACAACTTCAAGAAAAATGACTGGAGACGGGGAGGACGATAACCAGTGAGTGCCTCGCCTTCTCAAGTTTGCCGTACGTCCACCCTGACATCACACCAGCCATCATGCATGCTACAGCATTGATGAATCACACAGGCAATTTATTTGCTACTATCTGTGTGCTAGTCATCAGTCTGTCCACTCCTCGCCAGTTGTCCACTTCTTGCAGGCCCCCCAAGCAACGCTACATTTGTCAAATTGGTTGAATCCGGCGCTGAGTGGTCCAGGAGCGATATCTATCATGATATTGCAAAGTACATTGACATGGACACTCCTGCCATGGATTTGTATACGAAATGTATCAATTCGTTTGGACTCAAGATGCTTGATAGCCCAAGTGAGACGGGAGATACGCCTTTTGGGACCGCCATCAAAGCAGGCAATGCCCCGTTTGTAGAGTTCCTGATGGAGAACAGCGCAAGCAGGGGCCACATCAAGTTCAACAGGTTGCATGGCAAGGTGGAAAACTACCTTCATCTTGCCGCCGACAAGGGAAACCTCAGAATCTTCAAAGCCATCATTCAATACTTCCGCAAAAATGGATTGGAAGACGAAGTAGATCGGTTCAACCTTGATGGAGAGAACCCATTCTCAAGTGAGTGAGGGCAAACTTAATGAGGAGTTGGATCTTGAACTAAATCTCAACTATTTCTCACCCTCATTCAGTCTGCAAGACACATAAACATTTGGACACATATGGCATGTTCAACATACAATATAATGATACGGCTGCTGAGCAGTTGAACGTTATTCTTGTGGGTATCAGTCAGAGCGGCAAGAGCACTTTCATCAAGTACCTTCATGAGTACAACGACACAATCTGCCAAGCCATTGCCATTGGGGACGGTGAAAACAGCGAAACCACCACTTGCAAAGGATACCCAATAACGCACAAGTACAAGGAATTCTTTGCCTTTGTTGGTAACAAGGGAAAGTGTGTTGTTAAAAAGAATATCACGCAGAAGGCTGAGGACAAGAAATATCAGGGTGTCCACCTGATAAGTCTGGAAAAACGTAATGCTAAGCAAAAGACGGACAGCAGCATATTCAAACAGCCAAATCTGGAAGTCCATGAAGTTACCTACTTGAATAGTGCTCGAACTGTGCATTTGATTGACACTCCCGGCCTTGGGGACTCGAGTGACGCTGAGGGCACAGACGAAAAACACGTCCTTTCTATTCTGGACTACTTGAACAACAATAACATCAGCAAGATCCATGGCGTGATTTTGATCATCAAGCCAGGCCTTCGAGGTGCAGCCATCAAGGCCACCATCAACTATTACTTCAATCTTTTCAAAAACAATGCTGGGTGCATCTATACGGTGTTTACTCACTATGACGTCAAAATGCGAAAGGACCTTGCCAGAAAGGGAACTGACGTTGTTGAGCTTCGGAAAAGCTTTTTGGAGGATTGCGGCGTCAAGACAAATCCATACATTTACAACGTCGACTTGGTTCCACCCTCTACCATTGTTGACGACGATGACCGCGAATATGCCATCGAGTTTTTTAACGGTCAGGAAATTAGCAAGTTGTTCACAAACATTGCCTGCTCGGGAAGATATATCAGAGCAAAAGACATTGAATTTGAAAAGACCAAGCGGATTCTTGCTCGCGAGACACAACTTAAGGACTACATTAAAGGCATTCGTGTTGGGTGCGAATCAGGCGTTACTCAGTACAACGCGGCTGCAGCAACGTTTCTGCAACAGTACAATGAAATGTCCGCGGACCTTGCTGTTAAGGAAAAGGAGTTCTGCACAGCGACAGAATGGCTCGAACGCCATGACAATGATCAATTTTACATGTTGAAAGAGGTGATTTTCAAGGAGCCCTTCACTTGGTATTACAGCCGCCCCCCAATAGACTTCAAGTACGAAAGTGACCATAAAATTCACTATCCAATTGAAGTCCACAAATGGCGTGGTGTCACATTCGATAAAGTCGAAGCTGAAAAGAAAGTGGAGATTCGCTTCAAGTCGCAATGGTTCCAACCTCAAGACGCTCACGTAAAGGTGACAACAGCAAATGCTTCAAAAAAAAAAAAGCAAAGCGTTATTTCGCATGCTTCATCTTGACAACGCTTCATGCTCACTCCTCCCAACTTCATTTTCGCTGCCTAGATTTTCACGCACAACAGAACCTTTTACAACGAAGAAATTAAAAGGAAGGAGATCGAAATCAAAGACCTCAAGTACGAGATTGAAAAGATAAAACGCTCTGTCCAAGCTTTCAAGAACGATCACAACGACGTCAGCGGTAGAATGAATGATCTTCTTGACCAGATTATGAAGTTGGATGCAGTACGTTTCTATTTCAACAGTCGCGTCATTTCGGCAACCGACTTCAAAAGTCTCCTGCTCTTCTACAACGGAACTGATTGTAATGACGCGATGGTGGATTTGGTTTTCGGAACGGGATGTGTGTCCAAGACAGTATCTCCTGAACCAAGATGAGATTGTTGAATTGCTTGTTGCAAATTTGAGGCAGCGCAGATGAAGAATAGATGCATTATGGTTGCTGAACATTCTCGCGCCTTTTGGCATCTCTTCACATCCGTTTGATCATACACAATGTGATGGATTTTATTTGACTGGATATGTGATCATTTTCAAAAGCATCTGAAAAGCAACCTCGGTCTGTGTACTTATGTCAGTGAAATGACGTTAAGAAAACACACGCGCACAGACCTGAATAATGTCTCCAAATTTTATCCATCATATCCTCAATGTTCTCTTCAACTTGAGATCCGGCGGCATCAACACGTCGTAGGAATCCGTGCGGTATATCTTGGACTCCTTTCTCCACATTTCGAGCTCCTTGTTCATGCCGTCCACGTCTTCTTCGCGTTTTACTGCAAACGAAGTATTGGCTGATGTGAAGATGGAAAAACGCGTGAAAAAAACGCTGCGTGCGGTAAAGAATTATCGAAGTTAAAGTGTGTAACAAAGCGGCCTCTTTCTCTCTATCTCTTTCTCTGCCGAGAAAATAACACTTATTGTTTAAAAGCGTAGCAACAAGTGTGATTCCTCGTTAATGCAATGATTACTGATCAAACAAATGGCACTGGACGCACACAGCAAATGCCCCAGTTCTACAACGTAACGTTTTGGGACTGGGACCGTTACGTTGTTTTGCTTGTGCTCACACAGCAAATGCCTGTCCTTCAAAAGGCAACAAACAAACCATACGCGTCGGTTAGAAATCCCATCTCGCTCACGAGAAGGCAGCCGACCGCCAAAGAAACCCAGCTCTAAAAATTAATTATGCACAGCGTCCTGTACAAAAAAAATGCTTTTTTTCCACTGCCTGGCAGCAAATATTGAACCGAGTCTAAAGTTCATCATGCTCATTCTCGAACCCAAATGCGCTTTCATGTGTTCCATCCCGTCCATGCTCCTTGACATGATCCTGTGAAACTTCCTTCGCATCTTCACCAGCAGCCTTATGACTCCACCGATTCGCCACATCTTCATCACTTTCGCAAAGTCCCGGCGTCGTGACTCGCGCCGCATACTCGCACTTGTTTGGCTCTGAGAAGGACACAATTTCATTCTTTGCACCGCATTCGAAGCTCACACGCACGGAACGCTGTGGGCCTTGCCAGCAGCCCAGACCATTGATGAATCCTCCTTCTGTGTATTTGAGATTTTTTCCAGAGAATCCAGTTAAGTCTTTGCCAGTAAATCCATTCCAGGTTCTGGAATTTAAACAAGTGGGTTGTGTCAGTCTTTTTTTTCTAGGAGGTTTTTGCCAAAAACACATTTCGGGATAGTTCACCCAAGACTTGTTTCTAGAAACTGATCCTTTCCCTTTTGGGACGCGGTGTCAAAGAAGCACAGCTTGTACGTGTATTCATGAGTGTGGTGTTCGAGGCATTGATTGAGAAGAACTCCAAGTCCGCCATCAAATCCGAGATCCATTTTTAATGAGTTTTGAATCGTTTCGAGTTGTGTGTATTTGGCGCTATATGCGTTGAAATGAGTATTGTACACGGCGCGAGCGTCTTGAGCGGCTGATGACAAGCGACGAAAAAAAAGTTTATCGGTTCACTGGGAAAAGGGGCTTTCGAAATGAGAAAAGACTTTCACACCTTTCTTTGCTGCAAGGACTTCTGGCGGAACTGGAATGGGTTCTTCTGGGGTATCGGAGGTTTCAATTTCTCCAGATTCAGCAGACGCAGTCTTTTCTGATGCGGGAGAGTTTTCGTATTCGCTTTTGATGGCGCGTTCTTTTTCTTCAAGCTGGTTTGTAATCTCTACACCAAAGCGGTTATTTTAGTTGCTCAAACGAGGTGCCAAAGAACCAGGCTCTACAAACCCCAGTATCCATCCATAATCTTTTTGAGGTGAGCAACTTCCGGTTCCAGAGCAGCAATATCAAGAAGCCGTTGAGCATCCTCAGCTTTCTTTTTCGCCAAGTATTCACGCTTGACAGTCAGGCCCTTGAAAATTTCGAGAATGAGAGAGCGAAATTCAAAGCAACGCCCATCTTGAGCGGAAATTTCTCACCTCCTCAGTAGCCTTTTGTGCCACAGACATGGACTCATTCTCCTGTTCGGCCATCTCGAAACAGAAATCAATGCATTCGATAGTCCCATCATACTCATCAGATCCATCACAGCATTCGTAATCGCAAACGCCGTCGTTGACTCGTGATGATGGAATATCTGCTGCAATATAGTGTTCGTTTTGACAGTGGAATCTGGAGTTTGGACATGCACTGGTTCCTGCAACAGCAAAAAAAAAAATCGAGGGTGTCAAAGAACTCCGGTTTTCATTCAGGGGACCGCGCCTGTTGGAAAATTGTACCAGGTTCGTCGGATCCGTCTGCGCAGTCGCAGAAATCATCTGTCAAAAGTGTTTTTCGACGTTTTTAGGAGCGATGGATTTCTTGGGTTCTGAGTGACAAATTCACCGTTCACAGCATCAAATGGAATTGTTCGAGACCCGTCGAGACATGTGAAAGATGATTCGTTGATGGTGGGCGTGTATCGATGAGCAGCTGCCAGTTCATGTCGAAGTTACTGTTAAGCTGCACGCGCAAGCAAGCATCGCAATGGATACCTTCTTTCGAGAGTCCGCGGGGTATTGCGACAGACTGGCCAGCAACAAGGACGCAGCAGAGAAGCAGCAGTTGTGCCGTGATCATTCGCCAAGTAAATAATTTTGTTTGGGATTTCATTCCCCACTTCTTGTTTCCTCTTCACAGCAATACTTTGTGGTCACAAATGCGAGCCCGGACAGACGAAAGCTGAACAGCAAGGCGCAAAGCAGCGCGAGTGTTGCGAAAACATCAAGAAAAAACGGTGAAGTCAGTACGATTCCATGTGAGCATGGCATGCACAAAGCAGCAGTTCACGCTTTGCGTGCGGCTCGGTGAGTGCGCTGGTGGAGTAGATCTGTGATGGATGCCATGACTACCACTGCGTTGCGAAAGTGGTTTATTGGGTAATCCGACGTTATTCCGTACGCTTAGCTTTATGGCGGTTGCTTGCAGATGCGACATCTTTTTCAAAATTTGCCAAAAAGTTACGCTCTCATTCTGAAGTCGCATTTGTGCTTTTTATTTTTTTACGGCCAATCATTCCAGCATGAGTGTTCGGACACTCTCTCTATTTAGCCAATCATTCCCGCGTCGCACAGCATCATCTTGCACCCGTTTGTGCCTGAGGAGGAAGAAAACGCGGTTGCGTCTGAAGGGCAGGGGATAGCGCGAGTTCTGCGAAAGGGCCAAGAGAAAACGGTAAAGATTGAACGATTTTATGTGGAAGGAACCGTGGAGCAAGCCATGCATGAGACCCGAGTTCAAGCGCTGGACGCTGTTCGATGAGCGAGCTGGTGGGGCAGATGCTTGACGGGTAAACCGAATACGCTTTTCTGATGACTGGACAGCTGGTGCTGCAGAAGTTGGGTTGGCGATCGCTCTTCCATTTTGGTATCTTGGTCCTGTCCGAAAATGGAAATCCTTGCTGACACGTCTAACATCGATGCACTGACAGTACAAACGCGCAAGCTGCCTTGAATAGAGTCGACAGTCGTTCTTGAGAGAAGAACTTCGTGCTTTCTGCCTTGTACTTGTATGCCGATGATTTGACAGACTGGGGCAGACTGGGGCAGGTTGTGCGGGTATGGTGTGAAAAGAGGCGTTCTCCGCTGTCCATTCAGCTTGATTTCATCGTCTCTTTGACCAAGAATCTAAACCAATTCCAAACATTTTAGTTGATGTCCGAACAAGAAACAATAAAAAAAGTTCGGACAAACCTCAAATTCTTCCTTTCGTTTCTACACTCCCCGGTGGACCATCTCTTCCTCAAAAGTGCTTGCGGTTATGTCCGTGGCGACAGGAATGGGTTAGGGCTTCCATATTTGGTATTGCGTACCAGTCCATCCCATATCCCCAGTTTCCCAACTTTGGATTTTCCATGCGAACACACGCGCATGCGATGCTTAAAATCTCGGTCAAACATGGCGACAAGCTTTCTTCGAAAGTAACGAAAACCTCTTCAAGTTTGACGCGCGTTGCATGTTTTTTTTATTACTGAAATGAATGAAAGGCGCACGCTGCAGGTGTTCATGGAAAGAGCAGTATCAAACAATGTAAGAAATCTCGTCGTAATCTCGGTTCCCTGTAAAGACAAGTCAGCTACCAAGCGCATCACACACAACCAATCAAAACAAACACACACACAGCACACATACCATGCATAACTAGAATCGACAACATCTCCTTCGTAAACTCTTCAAGCAACACCACATTTTTGTAAAACTCATGATCAAACTCGTCCATCCCGCCAAAAAACTGAGTCACCGCTTCAGGTGCTTTCCTGCGCAGACCAAACAGTTCTTCACGAGCTACACTCAAATCAACGTCGAAATTGGGCATTGCGTTTCGCCGCTCTTCGACTTCTTTTCGTAATCGAATGATGGTTGTGTATAGCGATTGTGTGGGCACGAGGGGTGCGATTACGCCGCGCTGTCCAAGCAGTAAATCGGATGAGAACATGTACATGTACAACAGCGGTGTTGGTGCTGATGCCAGTTGGGAAAGGACTCCAGTCAAAGCCTGTGACCGTGTAATTCAAGTGAGTAGAATAGTCAGTTGTTGTAGACCCCTGACATGGAGAAAAGAAAAGAAAAAAAAACCCAACCAGGTTGATTGAATACGAGTGACTAAAGAATTCAGACAGCTTGTCCATAAACTTTTTCAACGTCGTGTCCTTGGTCAATTCCATCATGGCATTCCGTTCGAGACTTCCTCGTTTCAAGATTCCAATCTCTTCACCATCACCAAGCATTGAATTCAATGCGATATTCGTCTTGGCCTTTTTTCGCTTCCTTCGCTCCGCATCATATCCTTTCGAACTTCCGGCTGCCCCAAGCAACAGCAACTCTTCCAAATCAATCTGAGCCCGCGAATTGAGGTTCTTGAGTGTATGGTTATCAATGATGCGTTCGGCTGCCGCCACATAGGTCGCAAGCGTCGTTTCAATGGGAACAAGACCATTTGATTTTGCAACGAGGGATCCAAACGCTTGACTTGAATTGTCCAAACTACTTCCAACAAGTGAATCCATCATTGAAAATAAATCAAACGGCCCCGAAGACGATGCGGGTTGCAGTTTAGTCTGTGGTTGTGCAGTGACTTGCTGGTTTGGAGAGTCTGCTGGAACAAGCGCAAAGTATCGAGCCACCATCCATAAATGCGTGTGAATACTGATTTTGATCACAAAGGGAGCATTCTTTGATGTAGTGGGGATAGGCAGTGGAGAAGATGCCATCCTCGAAGGAGAAAGATCGTCCGCAAAGTTTTCCTGCTCCTCTGCAGCCACGACGGCCTCCTCAGACTCCTCTAAAATGACTCCATTCTGAGCATCAATCGCGCGATTGATGGCTTCAGGCTGCGGCAACTTTTCAATGACCATATGAATCGCGCGATCCGAATGGTTCGAAATAATGACTCGAAACAGATTCAACGTCGCAATCACTACTTCCTCCGACAAGGAACCCAACTTGGAAATCAAAATGTCGCGGACATGCAGTCGCATTTCTTTTGCATCTCCGAAACTGGCAGCTGAGGTTGAAACGGCACCTTTCCCGAGAAGCGCCCCTCGCGACATGATGGATGAAGGCCTGAGACTTCGTCGATGCATTGATTTGCGCAGAGCCTTCTTTTTCGCTTCATCTTCCACATCTTCATCCACATCGCTGCTCAACAAGAACTGGATGACCATGGAAACCATGCTCTCCTCCTTCAACGTTTCCAACATTTTCTGCAGATAAAACAGCGTCGAGACAGTAGTTCCATCAAAGTCACTGGCACTCGTCAAAGTACTCTGCACAATATTGTCCAAAAATGTCCCTTGAAAGTCCTCCAAAATCGCAACCGTAATATCCGAATCGGGACACCGCAATACTATTGCTTGCACGAAATGAATCACGCGAATAAAAGCTTCTATGTCTGCCCGGAAAGATTCCGCTGGACGACTGGACCGTACAGGATTGCCAATGGACCTGTGCCTGAACTGCTCGCCCCACGAAATGCCCGGCGGAATGCGCGGTGGAAGCTGCGAAAAGACGCCCCCGAGACCTGCAGTTGCGACTGCGCTGAACTCGGACACGTGGATATACGTTGCGAGGTCGCCTGCTGCGAGTTCGACGAGGAACAGTGCGGCCTCGCGTGCATAGTCGCCGGTAATGCTTTCGCTGTGCAAGTGCTGCAGGATGTGATCAAGGATCAGGCATTCGTACCCGGTGATCAGGGCCGGCGAACCAATCTCGAATGTGATTCCGCCTCCGTTAGATGTGCCCAAAACGGCGCTCTTGGAAAAGAAAATGTACAACAATTGAGGATAGTCGTAGATTTTGCCGCAAATGTCAAGTTCCAGCATGAGAAGCTCCTTGTCGTACTTTTGAGATTGGAGACATTGCTCAATGATAATCAGCAATGGTCGGTGTATGGCATTGTGGATGAGGATTTTCGGATCGAGCACGAGCAGCAGATTGGTCAGGAATGTGATGACGGCGCCACGGAAACCCACTGGCACGTCTGCCTCGCTGAATCGCACAAGTCTGTTCATCATGTCTTCGCCCAAGAATTTCTCCGTGCATCCACCTGGATCGACACCGCCTGGATAATTAAAGCCGAGTAAGCATCACGAAATCACAGTTTATAATTCGAGAGAGGTGCCGTAGATTCGGGATCGTGATTTTTAATGAAGGCCATATTTCGCAACATACCATCCACGACGGCATGCTCCTTAACCAAGATGTCGACCATGACGTTTAGATTGCGCACAATGTCCGTGTCGCCGACGTGCCTGGTCCAGTTGCTTTCGGTCTCATAGTCCAGCACGATCGAGTCCCATGCTGTTTTTTATAAGACAACACACAAATCAAGGTCAAAACCCGCCTTTTAAGAGCAGCCAGTCTGTCTTATCTATGCAACTCACCCCGCTGGAACCGGTGCTGAAGGAGACCCGGCTGCAGATACACCGACGATGGCCGCGTCTTGAGCCCGATCGAGGTTGTGCCCAGAGACGTCCCCGCCCCGAACGTGTTGGTAAGACGGCTACGAAACGACTGGAAAAAGTCAATGTGTGCCATGAGGGACGGACAAAGGAAGCAATGGGTCTTTTAAATTGTTCCTCCTTCAGCGATATATTTTACTTTTTATTAATAAATACTTTATGACTGGACGGCCAAGAATATTTTCAACACTGCTGCTCACAACCGGCGCAGGCTTTTCCTGGAATTTACCTTCATTGCACTCTCGTTGCTGACAATGTTTCGCTCCCTGTCATTGGTCGCGTTCTCAAACAAGGGCAGTGCAGTTACGTCTCCGCCAGTGTCAACCGCCCGTCTCTTGCCCGAACGTTCGGATACTACATCTTCAGCACATGAAGCAGCTTGCGCTGTTTCCATGGCCCTCCCAAACATGGATCCCCGCAGTGAAACAGCGGCCACGTCATCAGTCATTCTCGATGAAGCGAATTTTGAAATGTTTAAAAAGCCCGCATTTGCTGAGTTGTTGGTTGTTGAAGGAGGTAGTAGCGAGATGGATTGTCCAGGAAACGGACTTGCGACGCCAACTGGGATTCGTGCGTGTAACGACGTAAATAGTTTCGCGTGTCTAGCGTACGATTCATAATCTTCGAGAAGTAATCGGCCAGCGTCGCTATTGAGAGCGCTTTCTGGGTTTGGGGCAATCAGAAGACACCGGATCGTCTGACATAAGATATGGTCAGCTGGTCATCAAGAGAAGTCCGTTCAGTGACATACAAGAAGAATATGCGCTATTCCAAGGGACGGAGACCAGTCCTTTTTGAGGGCGTTGACACAGATTTCCCCAGTTGAAGGAGATACGTTTGGATGTAATATTTTGGTTTCAAAGAACCCTGAAAAAATGAAGCAGTGTGTTGGCCAAGTTATTCGGTGGAGAGAATCGACGATAAGCACATACCCTTGGGCGGGGCAGACGGGAATTGCGGACCGGGAACTAGACGAATCTTGAAGCAGCCTCCCGAGTAGGGCGTCCCCTCTACCGGGAATGAGGATGAAGGTGAGCTCGGACTGAAGAAGGAGCAGTTGGGCTGCTGTACCTGGGCCGGCCATCCAAGCCTGGATATCGAGAACATCGACAGTGTCGATCATGCGAATCCCCTCAGCAGGAGGTTTTGCATTCAACTGAACGAGTTCTGTGGGGCCGAGTGGGGTGTCTGAGGGGCGGCCTCTGGGTTGTGTTTGATGGGCAGCTTACCGCGCATTACTGCCTTCACAGACTGTGACATTTTGAAATAAAAATCAAGATTTGCAAACAGATTTACCAACAACGTTTGCGATTGGAATATTTGTGGGAGGGCACCTCTGTCTCCAATTGATCCATCCTATGCTAAGTCTAGATATATCTACGTTCAATACTGCCCAACATCCTCATCTAATATTGCGGCGATTATTGCGAACTACGAGCGTGATATCATTGGTCTATTGAGCATACCGATGCTTGCATCGGACGCGCGAATTGCCCAGCATCCAGACCCCGTACGCTGTTTGCGTGTGTGTGTGCTTGTGTGCACAGTGTTCCATTTGTTCCATCCAATGACTTATCAAAGAATAAGTTTACGAATTTCAGACACCACTGAGAACCCATTGTTGCCAACAACGAACCCCAACCCCCAACTTACAATTCAAAGAAACACGCAATGAAGGGGCGAAGTACTGCGAAGGAGAGAGAGCGGGAGAAGGACAGAGACAAGGACGCCGCAAAGGACAAGGACAGGGACACGGACAACGTGAGCATTGCCTCGGCTTCATCCGGTGCCAGCTTCGCAAGTGTATCCAGCAGTGCAAGCACAGGCTCAGCCTTGGGCTCCCTCAGCTTCCTCAATATCCGGAAGAGAATGTCGAAATCGCAAACGCCGTCCATACAGTCCAATAACACATCAAACTCAGCCGGTTCGACAGCAATTAAGGGACTCTTCTCGAAACAACTCTCGGTCGCAACTTCAGCATCGTCGTCAGTCAACTCGCAAACAGCGTCGCCAACCTCAGCGGCCAAACGATTCGCAAACTCACCCACGCCGCCTGTTTTCACGGCTGGAAGCGGGTCTGGATTTGCGCGGTCCCTTTCTTTCGCGGAATTCCGACTCGCCGACACGCGCCAGCAGCGCCAGCGTCGGTGTTTGTATGCGCTGCAGAAGCTTGAGGCCCGTTGCAAGGCTGACGGCGTCTCTCTCGGCGTCTCCAGCGCCGCAGCGCCAGGCTCCGTTAAGAAGCCGTACAAAGGTGCTTGTTTTGTGTAATGCCCCAATCAACAACGAGAAACGCGCTTTTTAATCCCCCCTTGAACCATAGAACCCAAATTTAAGGACGACAAGCGGCTCGGCCTGGGGAAACTGAGCAACCTGCTGCAAAAGAAACGGAGGAGACGGTCGCGTACAGGTTTGGGTATCTCAAGTTCTGACCTGGCCATTTCTGATCACGCAAATAATAGAGGTGTTTCACTTGATCAACCTCGCAATCACGGATCAAAGCATATCCTACGCACTCAATCTTCTAGACGATCTCAGCAGCGGCGCGCTTCGCAAAAAGTTTCCGCTCCATGCGAATCGAGCGTTTTACAGCGCAATGGGCCAAGGATTCGAACCAATATGCATTGCCATGTTTGAAAAGGGTTTTCCCTTGAGCGTCAACTCTCCAATCATTATCAAAGCAAGCACGAATTTATGGAAATATGTTCCGCGGGAAACACCGACAGGCAAAGTCGTCAGCAAATTCAAAAGAATCAGTACCACGACAGCGCCGGATCGAAATGGTGGCGGAAGAAATAGTAGCATGGCGGTGGGTGGCAAAAATTCATCAGGCGATGCTAAAGCGGGTGGTGCGTTGGGAGCTGGGGATACGATGCCGTCGATTCAGTTGCCTTCGTATTTCATGTCTGCAGTTAGTCTAGGATTGGACAATGTAGTTCGTGCCATGGTCAAGGTGTGAATTTTTTATAGGAAGTTCCCCCCACACTCTAAACCGAGTCTGATTAGCGGGCCGATGTGAATCAGAATTGGCATGGTCTTACTCCTCTGCATATTGCCGCGAGCAAAAATTTGGTCGGAATAACCCAATTCCTGCTAGATAACGGTGCAGATCCTACAATTGGGATTCTTGTATCTCAGTACGCACTGCTGCGAAAATTGAAATCCATATCGTCATACCCGGATATCAGAACAAGCATGCCAATCGTTGGAAATTCTCAGTCGCAATCTCAAACTCCTACAGTAGACACGCCCAACACGGGTCCCGCAGTCTTCATTCTGCAACCATCGCGCCCAGTTTCAATGATTGACTCAAATATGATGGCTTCGTTTCCGCGAGAACCAAATAACCTTGGAATCGATGCAACTGCCATGTCTCCATCACACGCGCTTACAAGCCCTCTAACTGCATCACTCCCTTTACCTGCAACAAAAGATGATACATCTTCTCCAAAAACAATTTCATCCACCTTACCCCTCAAACCTCAACTTCGAAATCCCTCTCCGTCATCGTCAAATCGAAGTGCGAGCGCTCTTGATCGATCTAGAGCCTCCTCATTAAGCGCAGCGGCTGGCGTCAGTTTCGTTGGTCCGTCTTCCTCAATCAAACGGAATTTAATCAGCAGCGGAGGCAGCATCAAAAGCAACACTCAAGCTTCCATAAACCGACCCATCAACGCACGGCTGACTGGATGCATATTTTTCAGCCAGCCGGGTTGTGAAGGCGAAAAGGGGCTGACGAGTGTATCAAATGAAGACGGAAAACGGCGGAGCAGTGTCTTTCACATGTGGCAAACGGATTTCATGAAAGACAAGGTCATTTACCCCGTAGAACTTGCTGCAGCGTGTGGGAATTATGATTTGGCGCGATTGCTTTTAACGCGGTGAGCCTTTTGTGTGTCGGTTTTATCCGCTGTGTCCTTTTCTTATCCGTCGGCCATATGCAGAATGGACTCGAAGCTTTTGGCAAAGTCTTCTTTTGGACTACTGGTCCAGCGCGATGTAGACCTATCATTACTATTTATTCGAACGGGAGTGCCAACAACCCAGCAAGACGCGTACGGTTCAAATTCTCTGCATCTTGCATGCCGCGCTGGAGATTTGGAACTTGTCACCGCTTACATTGAATCTGGAAAGTTTGATATCAACTCAAAAGGCCAAAATGAATGGTATGATTTTTCTGCAGTTTTGCGTGCGTTTTTTTTTGTTTTTCTCAACAACAAGCGTTTCCTTTACTACAGGACCCCCCTTCACGAAGCTGTTGGTTTGAGGCGGTACGAAGTTTCTCGGTATCTTGTAAAAGCGGGCGCAAGCATGGATGTCGTGAATAAGCTGGGTGAGACCCCAAGGGCTCTAGGGGTCAAACTCGGAATACCCAAATTAGAACTCGACGAAGCCTTTTGTAAGCGCTCTCCCATGCTTTTTTTTTTTTAAAAAATTTCAAAATATGCCTGTACGCTTAACTGTTCATATTTAAAATCATGCAGTAGCAACAAGCCCCACGACCGCCAGCTCCTTCCAAGAATCCAACACAACAGGAAGCCCTGATACCAATTCATTACCAGCATCACCAACAAAAACGGCACCTCCAGAAAAGTCTGGATCACTCGGTCGACTCAACTTGCTCGACAAAATCAAACAGAAACTGCCCGTGGAGTCAAAAAACACGGGTTCTGTGCCGTCGCTTGCGACTACGGCTTTGACGAGTAAAGCTGCTGCAGCGTTGGTGGCGGCTGCGGCTGCGTCAAATGCGAGTGGGAATGAGTTGAGGCCAGCCAGTTCAAATAACGATGTCACCCCGTGAAAGAGAGTAAGAGAGGCCGAAAAAAGAGAGAAAAAAGCGCGTGTATGAATTTTGTGTTGGAGGACATCTATGAAAACTGAAGCGGGGGTGGGGGGAAAAATTGGAATTTTTCAGAACATGACGTGTAGTTTTTTTCTGTATCTTTTTGGCTTTCGTTTTGCTCCGATTCTTTCTTGCTTCATTTTCCTCATTTTTTTTAGAGGCGTGCGCACGTCTTTAAAAATATTTCAAGGGCATATTTTTTCTTATTTTGGTAATTGTGGATCCCGGGGATACAGTAAGGGGGCAGTGTGAGGGAGCAGGATGCTTCTTTCTGCCTGAGAATAAACATATTTTGAAAGCAGCAATCAAATCAAGAAGGCGACTTCAATGTACCAAAACTCTGGTATTCCGTTTAATTTTCCATAAATTACAGATCCGCAAGCAGCACAACCGCTTGCAGTGAATTATAACAAGATGACAAAAAAACAAGGAAACAAGGCAGCAAAAGAGTGGCGGTGTTTCACCCAAAGTGCAACCCAGAATACTAATAATAATAATATAGGACGCCAACATCTTTACGTGCTTTTATGCGCGTTCCTCTCCAATTCAAGAAGCCTCTTGTACCGTTCCAAAGACATTGCCTTGCCTGATACATTGCTGCTGTTGTTTGCCCGAACTTTGGCAAAGAAGTCACGTTTGATTTTCGACTCTGAGATTCGATACACAGTGTTCACAGGCAAAGACCCCGGCTCCGGCCGCGGTTCAGATTCAAACGCGTTTGTCAGGTTGAATGAGCCAGCGGGCCTCACGGTCAATCGCACTCTCAGTTTCGGGATCGGTGGAACACTGACTGGTAACGATGAGGGATCCTTCTCGGTTGCAATTGGAGGGGCAATGGCAGTTGGAATAGTTGATAATGCAGTAGGTGCGTCTGGTTTCGGGATTTTGAGTTTCTGCGATTTCGGAGGCCGACCAAGTCTTCCTTTTGGTCGATCTGCTGTGCGTAAAGCACCCGAGTCTTTAAGTTGCGCCATGGTAGCTGAAATACCAGCGAGGATATGATGTGATTGCGGTAATTGAGTCTGAGTCGGTTGTTCTGGTATAATGTCGTCCTGCACAAAAATATGACGATTTAGAAACGTTGAACAATGCGAAAAAAAAAAATTAACGCACACACACTTCTTGCATAAACTGACAGCGATTGCAAATGTATTTCTTTTGCGCTTCCAAGTTCTTTTCGAGTCCTTCTTCGACGCATGTGAAATGGTATGACAGGAGACAGGTTGTGCAGTCCAAGAGTTTTCCAGGTGTTTTACATGAATGGCAAACCCCGCTGCGCTTCGGAGCTTCTGCGGGAATAGTAGCAGGTGGTTCGATGACAAGAATTGATTGGGCAGCAATTTCTACAGGTTTAGCTGGGGCGTTCGGCACTGTGTCCACTACAATTGGAGTGGGCATTTCATTTTGTTTCACTTCTGAAGAAGAGGGAGCGTTTTGACCTTCACTCATGCTTAACGAAACTATTTTTGGCAACTGAGAGACAGCAGGGACAAAAACTTGCGGTAACTCCACACCAGGAATGATGGCAACTGGTGGCACTGCAATTTCAGGAATGTTGGCGCTTTCGACTTTGACTTCAGCGGTTCCAACTTCGCTGCCAACAACTGGAAGCTCTGACTTCCGCCGCTTCGCTTTTCGACCCGCTTCAATTCCACCACCCTCTGTTCGCGTGGATGCTCGCTCATGCGCGTCACTTGTTCTTGTCCGCAGTGACCGCCCTGCAGTCAAGTCAACGGGTTTCACCTCCGCAGGAATCACTGGAACCCACGCCCAAATCTGCCTCTTTCCGCGCTTTGCGCGTTTCCCCTGAGATTCATTTTGTGGCACAACAGCCGTTGCATCTGCAACAAGAGGAGGAGTGGGGATTGGTGCCTTGGCGGGTATTGGCTGAGCCGTTTCTAAGGGTTTGGATTCGATTGGTAAATTTGAAGGTTCGGATTTCTTCAAGTCTTGTGATACATGGCTTGGGTGTGGATCATGCTTGGTTGTTGGTTCTGGAGCTATGATGGGATTCTGCGTTATTCCCGCTGGCATAATTGATGGTGCCACAGCAAGCGGATGGGTAGGAGCGCTTTCATGGACGGTCGCAGCAACAGGTGTTATGATAGTCGCCATTGCAGTGGCTGGTTGGGATGCTACAAAATGCTTTTCAGGCAAGGCGCCCCCATTCTCCTGCACGAGCTGTATGGTTGGATTCTGTTGCAAGATTCTTGACTCCTGTGTATTCAGGGCGACCGCATTCGAGCCAATAATCTCTTTCTGATTCGCAACGGTGACGCTTTGAATCCCAGCGCCTGCGACCTTTTGATCATCCGTCTTCTTCCCTTCAGTAAGAATTTCAGAGATTGAACTGACGACTGCTTTTCCTGTCCTTAGCCGCAGCTTCAGTTTTGGTAAAGTGGGTGGAGACAAGGGAGCAACTCGAATAGCAAGTCTCTTTTCCGGCTGTTTCACATCCGGTGCTGCGATAACTGATTCCGATAGATTTAAAGTAGGGGGTTTGGATTCGTCGATCCGATGCCGTTGACTTTTAGAAACGGAGGCTGAAGAAGCTACAGTCCCATTCTGCAATCCTGCTCCTGCTGTCAGATTTGATGAATTGATATTCGTTCGTCGATCCTCGTGGATAGATACAATTGGAGGAAGGATTTCAGATTGTTGAGCGGGTGGAAGGACAGCATTTCGGCCGTTTTCGGTTTGGTATAGATTGCTTCGAGCATTGAGGGTATTTGAAATTGAGGGCGCGTTGCTGATTCGCCCTTGGGTGAGGGTAGCGGAAGATTCGGCAGTGATGGGGTAGTCAAAGTCATGCTGCAAGAAGAAAAGGCAATGAGGACTGCATCGGGGGTGAAAAAAAAAAACGCAAAAGGGAACGGCAACACTCACGGACGAGTCAAAGGAAAAGGTCACAAGATCCAGCTGTCCCGATGTTTCATCCACGGTTGAACCCCCAAACACATCAACCTTTGGTGGTTTCGATGGCGCCGAAACTCGCACGTCAAACGGGTCATAGGCTTGTTCGGCCCGGTCGTTCGCAAACATTGATTCAAAATCCAGCGCACCAATGCCAGGGAATATTGAATCCTCCGTAATCATTTGATTGTGGTCAAAATAGAATAGTTCCGAGTGCTGATTTCCCACAGACGCTGCGCCGATAAAATCCAGAGGTGCTGCGGGAGTGGCCCCATTCGTGGAGTTGCTTTTTTTAAGAGAGGATATTGAGATGGATGACGGGTCGTTTGTTAAAGCTGTGCTCCGCCGGGGACTGTTGCGTCGTGCTGGCGCAGTTGCAGGGATTGACATGGACGTATTGTTATGCATGGAGAGAGCAGATGAGCTCTGAGGCCGGTTCAAAGAATCATTTGCGGAAGATTGAAGCGAATCGAAGGCTACCGAGTATGGTGTCTGTTTGAGAGGGGATAGTTGTGACAAGGGCAAAAGCGAGGAGTCCAAGAAGGGAAGCCCGTCCGTGGCGGAGGAACCGAGAATTGTTGGCGGGCCCTTTGAAAGAGACTTTGTTTTCATCCGAGTCGTGGAGGTGTTATTCATGCTGAGCTGCGGGAGGTGGTAATTTTGAGGTGATATAAGTTATTGATGGTGCATACGCAACACAATAAGGACAAAACTGATCACCATCGATTCGTTGAGAGAGAAGATTGGCGGAGGCCTTGGTTTTGTTTTGATTGTACAAAGTGTTTTTGCGAAGAGGCTGCAAAACCTCAAAGCAGCCGTCCAAGCTCAAACAATAACGACGCCTTCGATTCAAGATTTGATGCTGATGCAATGGATACGATATAATGTGAGTAGGGTTCGTCCCGTGTGTATCGGCGTGAGGCTGAAGATACTCTCGCGAAAGAGCCACCCAGTAACGCCGGTATTCGCCAAATGCTCGAAGGCCAGTGACGCTACAGATGAGGCAGGGTCTGGGCGTGCCTGGATTGTTTAAGGCGAGCGGGGGGAACCTGGAAAGCTGGAAAGCTGCCAAGTTTTGCTTTCTTGTCGTGTGTTTATTTTACTTTGCACACTGTGTTATCATTTGCCCGTGACGAGTTGGTTCAAGATATAAAGCAATTGCAGTGGTGTTTTGATAGAACGAATAGAAGAGTTGCAATTTACGCACAAACATCCTAAACTGCTACCCCTCCACCCCGCATGGCGTCCACTGCGGCCCGGAGCTGCGATCACGCCGGCAATGCCCAACTAAGCAACAACAATATCGTCATGCGAGAGAGCGGCAGTCGTGGGCCCAGGAGTTGGTCCAACAAAATCAAAGGCCTTGTCGCGCCAGCATCGAAGCAAAACGCGTCTGAAGAGACACTTTCAGAAGATGGATTCAGAGAACGGAAAAAAAGCGCCAGCGAAAGCATTTCAAAGTGGGGATCCAAGTTTACTCTGGGCAAAAAGAGCCAGGAAATGGGTTCCCAGCTTGAAACTGAGGATGTTCGTCACGTAAATGATTTATCGAAAGCTCTCGTTAAGACCAAACCAAAGATGATGCCCAGAGTAAGTCAGTTTCTGTTGCTAGATGTTGGTTGCGCTGAATTTATTGTCATTCGAAACAGGAAGAACGGCCAGCGCTCGCCGCCCCCGCGTATTCAAGAGCAGAAGATAATGCAACCAGTATTCCAGAGTCCATTGCGTTGATTGGTGCTGTTGAAGATGCGTTGAGGATTGCGAACAAATTCGGCGACATGGCTTCCTCTGGTCAAGAAAACGTAATGGCCCCTTCAAAACTGCTTTCAAAACGCGACAGTCTGAACTCGGCTCTCAATCTGAACAATTATCCGACAAAATCTCTGAATCGGTTCCCACTAAGGTCCAAGCTGACCACGCAACCCGGCACCGAGCAACTGTCGGTTCACAAAAGCGCCATCCGAAATCAGAGAACGGAGCATGACTCCAAATATGGTCGCGGCAGTCACGCCAAGGTGTCATTCGGGATTGATTGCGACTCGAAAACAGATAACACTGCAGAATCAGCTCACACTCTTGCTGAAACCAGGACAAACGATCCCACTTCAAGAAGAACAAGTACAGCTAGCGCGACCAATCGTCCGCAGACTGTAGCGTCTCAGTCTGCTCCAGATCTTCAACTGTCGCCGAACTGTTTTCGCACAATTGCAAATGCGTCAGGCGTGCATCACAGTCGGCCGTCATCCCGAATCCCAGTTCCACTGCATTCGGCAAAATCAGCATCTCAAACACCAAATTCGCAAGTCTCCAACTCCAGACAGCCATCTTCAAAAAGCACATCGCTCGTTAGTTTATGCGGGCGCCACTCCAGACTTCCTGTGAGCACGCGCACAACACCAACCAGAACAAGCCGATCTGCCATGGACAAAATCGCCAGTTTCACTGCATTACAGAAACCTCCTTCTCCAGTGCAACCTGTTCTCCCACATTCACAGTCCATCTCTCTGAAAAATCATCGTTTGGAACGACCATCAGACAAACAACTCGAATCGGACTCGCAACTTGCAAATGGTTTAGACTCAGACGCATCTGGGGTTGCTAATGTAATGCTACTAGTGTCCAGTGAAGACTTTGAGTTTGGTACAGAAGATAATCGAAATGAGAAGCGCAGGGAACTTGTGCATCAAACAGTCATCCAGCCTTCCTCACACCCGAGCCATTTGGACACCAAACCACAGCTCCCAACCCAAGACGCGGTCCAACAGTCTTCAAACAAGGAACCCTCGGATATGCTTCACGATGACTGCGGCAACTCTTTGGTTGATGCAGATCCAATTCAAAACATCTCAGCCAATATCTTCAGAGTTCTGGAGCCATTCCTCAAAGATTCTGAGAGGGAAAAACAACTCGCTGCTCAGCTGCTTTCGGTACAACTGAAGGATGGGCTCGCGCATTTCGGATTATGCGGTGTCAAATGCCGTCATTCATCGGCCATGGATCAGAATACCGACACCAGAACAAGAGACGCTTTAACTACGCCCACTTCAGCGATTAAGAGCCATCGTTTGGATCTTTCGCAACCACAGAACAAGCTACCAAATGCTTTAACATTTAGACTTGCGCCTGGCATCCGCAACGCATTTAAACCAGGATCAATGTCGGAGTCATCATGTGGGAGGGGATCCATAACTGGATGCAGCTGCAACGGGAGTGATGAAACATGCACAGAAAACAGCGAGGATGTGCCAAACGCAGGACCAAAATGCCGAACCTATGCTCGATTGGAGGAAGCCAAGAGAACATCTAAACTGGCGCTGAGTCGATATTACTCGAGCCTCGAAGCGGTGAATGCGCAAGAACAGAAGTTGGCGGACAATATCAAAACTGTCTCCCTATCTGACACTCTGAATAAGATGGGATGGGATGCATCTTCTTTTCAAACGTCAGCATCCGCAATTGGTCGGTACATGGACGGGTACCCTATTGCCAAGTCGCTGGCGCCTGTGTCTGGGTCCCCAGCAACTCGCAGAAAAAGAACTGGAAGCAAAAAAAGGGACGCAAACGCGAATAACATCGACAAGGGTCCACTAGTGGGATGTGACACATTGGATGTCATGCGAGCGAGGGCTGCTTCAACAAGATCGCTTGTGTCAAATCAGTCCATGATTGCGAGTGCGGGCTCGTTGCGTTCGAGGTTAGCGTCTGTAGAGCCTCAAAGCGAGTAGGTGCATGCGCTATCTGCGGGAGTTGAAGCTGGTTGGTCAAGAAGAGATGGAGATGAATAAATAAGTCAGAAGTATAATAAATGCGGGAGGAAGAAGAGCCGCTTCTCGATCAGAACTCGACCCCGTCTGCGCATCCCCAACCACGCAGAGTATCGTATGCAGCAACTGGGCCTCAGCCGGCAACTGCTCGGCGGCTGCTCGGCGTGGCTGTGAACACGCTGGGACCAGTGCGGAGCATGAACATGTCGCGTGAGTCTTTGCACTGTTTTTGTATCGATTAGCGCCGCCGCCGATGCATAAGCATCATTGGCGGTTGAATGCATCTGTTGCTCACATATTGCTTGTCTCCAGCTGTGCATGCAAGCAGCAATGTCAACCACCCGAGCTCCAGCAACCTCTCTGGCTCATCAGATTGGACCACCGTTATCAGTGCTGCTCAATCCTTCAGTCGCGACATGTCATTTTCAACAAACCCGAATCAGAATCTTCTCGGCGCAACTCCTCGAGCGTCCATGTTCAACGCGAACTCAGCCCAGCACTCAAACTCTTCATCGAACTCGAAATCACAACATCGTCGGGCCATAACCCCGCCAAGCAACTTGGATCACGCAGGTGTAAATATCAACAAGGGAAGAGACAGCAACATGACCACCAGCGGTGCTCGAATTCTCTCTTCTTCGTATTCTTCACTATCCTCTCAGCATAGCATGGCCGTCATGCAGCCCTCTAGGCACTTCAATTCTCTGTCCCCCCGTGCAGCTGGTTCCACCGCGTCAGCTGATTCGCTCGGGTATCCAAGCTCATCGAAAAACAGCATTGGGTTCAGTCCACATATCCTCGCTCAATCGGACGACCTAATATTTACTTCGTCGCATTCACACTCGGATTCAACGGCAAAAGATACCCCAAGTAAAGCGCACCCTTCTGCGTTTGAGGATTCAACAAGCAACCATGGCAATGATACGTCAAGTGGAAGTCACAGTTGGGATTCTGGGCCCGATCCCTTGCCTGCTAGAATTCCGTCAGCCGAGAGCGAGCAAGATACTCGGAAAGAAAGTCTCCCTGAGCAAGGAAACCCAGGCGCAGAGATTGCCAGCAATTCCCCTCTACCCAATTTGGATGTCTCTCCAGCGATAAGCAGAATATTGGACGATGATTTCCGAGAGCCTGAATCGCCACGTCCGGTCCCCTTTATCGACTTGTCAAAATTGGAACCTGGGAACTTGTTTTTGGACACTCCTCGAAGCAGATCGGCCAGCTCAAACAATCGCGCCAGAAACAAAAGTGGTGGCAGCAGTGCCACAGGAACGATTCGGAGAAGGTTTCGCACAAGCGACCATCAAGGCAATCCAAACAGTGTAATGGACGACACTGAGGACGAAGATCGCGAATCTAATCAGCCATTTGGCCATCGAAATCATCTAGACTTTAGTAACATCTCCGAATACCTGACCTCGGTCATGAACAATTCGAGCGCAGACTTGTACGACTCGTTTCATTCCAACCAGGCTGAGACAGCACCAGCAAACAATTCATGGCGCCATCGGAGCAGTCTTTCTGGTCGAAACTTGGATCGCGGCGAATACTATTATCAGCAAAAATCGATGCGTTTCATGTTTCATAGCGACGTGACAGAGACTGTGCGGAGCCCATTGTTTGAAACACTTCCATTGGCTTCCTATGAATCCTCCATAGCTGAAATCCTGCAAGCTGGAACATTTTGGCTAGACGTGTGCAATCCGACCGTGGAAGAAATGAACACTCTTACTCGGCTTTTCAAAATTCATCCTTTGTCAGCCGAAGATATCATGACTGAAGAAACACGTGAAAAATGCGAGGCATTTCCGAATTATTATTTTATTGCCATTCGCACATTCGATAGCGATCAATTCAGTTCCACGTACATGCAGCCCATCAATGTTTATATTATCGTGTTCCGCGAATGTGTTTTATCGGTATGTCTGCGCGCGAGTTTTGATGCCAAAGTCTCACGCTTTTTGTTTTCAGTTTCATTCACAACCCATCGTCCATTTGAACAACGTACTGAATCGCGTGGAGCAGTTGAAAGTGTATGGGCTTAACATCTCTCCCGATTGGCTCAATTATGCTCTCATTGATGACATCACCGATGGATTTATGCCATCTTTGAGACACATTGAATTGGAAGTTGACGCAATCGATGAGCTTGTGCTCATTTTGAAAGAGCGGGAGCAGGTATCAGATCCTGTCTTGCTTATTACCTATCGCGATGTTGCTTAATCGCAGGTATTCCCATTACTCAGAGTGATATGCTACGGCGCATTGGCCATGCCCGTAAACGTGTGATGGTGTTACTTCGACTGCTCATCACCAAGGCGGATGTGATCAAAGCAGTAATCAAGCGATGCGGGCAGAGACTTGCGCCTGAAAGTGAAACTACTCTCTACTTGGGAGACATTCAAGGTATGACTTGACGGGTTTCTATCTACAAACATGAACTAAGCCAACTCGTTTAGACCACATCATCACAATGGTCCAGACACTTAACCACTGCGACAAAACACTGACACGATCCCACAGCAACTACTTGGCCCAAATCTCGATCGAAATCACACAAGCATCCAACCGCACGAACGACGTGGTTCTCAAAATGACTGCACTCGCAAGTATCCTTGTTCCGCTCAACATTATCACGGGATTATGGGGCATGAATGTGAGAGTTCCAGGCGAAGAGAGTGAAGGGTTGGCTTGGTTTTTTGTTGTTTTGGGGCTTATGGTGGTGGTTGCGATTGTTTCGTTCATGGTTGTGCGGAGACATAATATTGTTTAAATGCGCGTCGCGTTTTGTATTGGAATGGATTGAATATATGTGCACAAATTCTGAAGCGAAGAGCGGGTGAGTTCGGAGACAAATTGTTGCTTGAAACTAGAATGTCATAATTTTTGAACAATCATGTTACGGAAGTAGTCAGGAACTCGATTGTACAGAGGAGGAGTTGAGAGAGTTAAGAGATTATTGAGAGACTGAAGTTTTATTGAATCAAGAAAGGCCGGCTCAAATAGCCTTTGTGGCAAATGTAAGGAAGACAACAGTGGCCCTTGAAAGACAGAAAAGAGAGTAAATTTTGTGTCTGTGGGAAATTTGATTGACGTGGCGGAGCTTCTGGAAGTACGTGACGGAATCAGTAGATTACGTGTCCCTTGTTTGGTTTTTGTTGTTCCCTCACTTGATGTACGCGTGAGTGCTGACCGGTCTTCGAATACAACCACATT